>JAGFNK010000729.1:0-23768 GCA_025769875.1 Russula earlei | reverse complement strand
AAGGGGAAGCCATTTACCTACAAAAGACGACTATTGCTCAGAAGTGGGCCCAGCAGTCGATTAAACCACAGGAAGGAGAGGATCCCCTTGCCAATGTTCCAAAGCAATTCCACCGCTTTGCAGATGTCTTCTCAGAAGAGAAGTCCCAGAGGTTCCCACCACCAAGGGAACCAGACATGCAGATAGAGCTGTTACCTGACGCACCAAAGGAACTAAACTGCAAAGTGTACCCCCTAACACGAGATGAGCGAGAATACCTCAAGAAATTCCTAGCTGATGAAGTAGAGAAGCGATACATCACTCCAGGTCCATCCAGCTACACATCTCCAGTGTTCTTCATTGGCAAGAAGGACAGCAAGGAGAAGAGGATCATTGTAGACTATCGACGACTAAATCAGTGGACCAGACGAGACAATGAACCTTTACCACATCTGGAACAAGAGGTGGAAAGACTCCGAGGGAAAAAGGTCTTCTCCAAATTCGATATACGATGGGGATACAATAATGTGCGACTGGCAGAAGGAGATCGCTGGAAGGCAGCCTTCAAGACGCCATATGGAACCTACCTGCCCAACGTCATGTATTTTGGGCTCAAGAACGCACCAGCCTTCTTTACTAGGCTGATGAGAAGAGACTTCGGTGACTGGCTGGACCGATGGGCAGAATACACGGTCAACTATCTGGATGACTTTGGAATTGCCACGGGGGACAGTCCTGAACAACTAGAAATCCATGAGCAATGTGTCAACGAACTACTCACACTGATGCAGAAGAAGTCATACTTCCTGAAACCCCAGAAGTGCCAGTTCATGGTGCGAAAACTAACCATGCTAGGATGGGACATAGACAAAGGGAAGATGAAGATGGAGGCCTCCAAGTCCGAGGAATCACGGACTGGCCTCGGGAAATCAAGGAACGTACACGAAGTGCGCAAAGTCATGGGAGTCCTCAGTTACAATAGGGCTTTCATTCGAGGATTCAGTCAGATTGCTCGACCCATTATTGCCTTGACAAAGAAAGGGGTGCCATTTGAATGGACCCAAGAATGCAAAGATGCTCTGGAACGACTTATCCAGATAGTATCTTCTGACCCTGTCCTGCTCCATCCTGATGAGGAGCGACCCTTTGAACTGGAAGTAGACGCGTCCAATTATGCCATTGGAGCAGTATTATTCCAGAAGGACGAACAAGGAAAGAGGAGGCCAATAGGTTACTTCTCAGCAGCCTTGAAACAAGCAGAGAAGAACTACGACATATGGGACAAAGAGTTCTTAGCCATGGTGCGAGCCTTGAAACACTGGCGACACCTACTCATGGGAGCAAAGCATAAGGTGGTGGTTTATACAGACCATGCAAACCTGTTGCATTACCGACACCCTCAGCGAATAAATGGTCGAGTGGCAAGATACATTACCTTCTTGGCGGACTTCGACTTAGAATTGAAACATCAGGCAGGGGCAAGGAATAAAGCAGATGCCCTGTCAAGGAGACCTGACCTTGACGATGGACAAGGGGATAAAGAAGAAGTGGTCGCGCTACCTGACCATCTTTTTATTCGAGTAATGCACACTACTGCATTGGAAGAACGGATAAAGAACCAACAAGGGGAAGAAAGACACCGATTAAAGTTACTTGATTGGGTACAGAGACACCGACTGGAGAAGCGACATAACTTATGGTGGAAGAATGAAGCCTTGGTGGTTACAGGCGACGAAGGAACCCACAGGACCTTACTGGAACAGTATCATGACAGTCCCACAGCAGGACACCCAGGAAAAGCTAAAACATTACTGGGAATGATGCGATACTACTGGTGGCCCACCATAAGACGCTTTGTCGATCGATATGTGGAAGGATGCGCAATTTGCCAAAGTAACAAGTCAAACACTCATCCAAATCGACCTCCCTTGTATCCCATTCCACCAGAAGAAGGGGCTACTCCCTTCTCGACTGTCAGCATGGACTTTGTGGTCAAATTGCCAAAGTCAAAAGGATACGACAGTATATTGACTGTCACTGACCACGATTGTACTAAAGGCGTCATCTTGCTTCCTTGCAAAGAAGAAATGGACGCAGAAGAGCTAGCACAGCTCTACAAGGACAGAATATTCCCATTTGTGGGAGTACCAAGCAAGATCATATCCGATCGAGATAAACTAATAAGTTCCAAGTTCATTAGGGAACTTTGCGACCAGCTGCATATCAAACAGAATATCAGCACTGCCTACCATCCCCAGACAGATGGACAATCAGAAAGAACGAATCAGACGATGGAAACATCGCTAAGAATCTTTTGCAACCACCAACAAGACGATTGGGTGGATTGGCTGCCTCTGGTGCAATACACGATGAATTCTAACGTTTCAGAGACAACCTAGACAATCCCCTTTCTTCTTATGGATGGGTTTTACGCCCAAGGCACACCAGCCAAATCGGGAAAGCAAGATACCAAGAATAGACAATTGGAAAGTCCGGATCCAGGAAGCGAGATCACAGGCACAAGAAGCAATGAAGATCGCTTCCCTAATGTGGAAGCGAAGAAGTAGTTTCCAACCTTATCAGAAAGGAGAAAGGGTATGGCTCGACAGCACCAACCTAAAAACGACACATCCTACAGTGAAACTACGCCCAAAACGATATGGGCCCTTTGAAATCACGGAGGTGATTAGTCCGGTGACATACAGATTGGATCTCCCTAGCCGCTGGAGGATCCATAACGCGTTTCATGCCTCCTTATTGACACCTTACAAGGAAACCGAGGAGCATGGGGCCAACTACACCAATCCAGAAGCAGAATTGGTGGAAGGAGAAGAGGAATATGAAGTAGCAACGATTTTAGGTTCAAGACGAACTGGAAGGAGGAAACAACTAGAGTATCAAGTCCGGTGGGAAGGGTACTCCGAAGCCCATGACTCTTGGGAGCCAGTAGAGAACATCAAAGCGTCTAGACTAATAGAGGAATATCACAGAAAGAACCCCACGGCCATACGAGTTATAAAAGTCCAGCGAAAGATGCCCTCTACTTCCTCATCCCCACATCGTCGCTCACAAATGTCCCAAACTCCCACTAATGAAATCGTTCCCCAATCCGACCTCTCTGGTGTAGAGGGGCCACTTGAAATCACCACTCCCGATGCTTCCCTTCTTGCCTTCTTCCAAGGAATGGATGAACATAACACTGGAGAAGGAGAAGCAGATATGCGTCCTCTCGAATTTGGACCCCCTGCTGACCAAGTCGACATTCAGCCTGGGGATTGGGATGTGACGTCCCCCACCAGCACTCTTGCCCAGGATGCCCACCCTGGAGAGCCTTGGGTACGATGGGACGCTGACAGACACCACACAGGGATTGACATCCCTGATGGCATGACTTGGGGCAACAAACCGGCCAGGTATGTGGCCTATGACGTTGCCTTGGGAGAGCCGAGAGTGAGGGGGAAGAATGGAGAAGGCCATGCAGACTATGGCGAGATCCTCCAAGCCACCCCTTGCTATAACCTCTACAACTATGGCCAAGACGAACATGACTTAGACTGCTTCGACACAGAGAGGCAGTTCGAAGGGCGCTGGAGACAGACCCTCTACCTGCTAGGCGACTATGGGCTGCAGGCAGAACTCTACCGCTTGGACCATCTCTACACCTTACAAGAGACGCTGGAAGCTAACTATAAGGTGCTTGAAGAAGAGGAGAAGCAGCTGCGCTACAAGCTCAGCAAGTACCTAGCTGAGAAGCGAGGAGTAGAGAGAGACAGGGCTGAAGCCAAGGAGAGAATGGCGGCAGCCAAAGTACGCTCACGTTGTTGGGAGTTCATTGAAGCAGGCTGTAGCCAGGGAGAAACCCCTCCAGGTGTCTGGGCTGAAGAACTCCTCACCAACTATCGGGCTGGGCAGCCCACTCCCCCTCTACCCGTCTTCGTCCCTCAGCTGCCTTTGGCAGACATCGCTCAGGGGTATGCTACCTCTGACCCAGAACCAGTACCAGCCAGCCCCACACCTACGACGGTGCAAGGGTATTCGGAAGAGGAGATGAACGTCCTCCAAACCATGTCCGGTATGCGCCTTCGAGGAGGAGCAGGATCGGAAGCGTCACCAAATCCCTTCCCCCCAGAGCTCTATCTATTACCATTCCTATAGCAGCAGTGGGGAAGCGTCTACTGCAACGGCTGACTTCATTCCAGAGCCTCAGCAGCTGAACATGATAGAAGGGAGGAGGAAAAGGAACCGATGCAAGTATTGTGGCGAGGTAGGACATTTTAACAAGTACTGTCCACTGCCCCACCAGTATTGCCACGACCAACTGGCAGCAGACGCTGCCTCACATTGCCTAGTGCCTCCCTATCATCGTTCCTATACACCAATCAGATCATGCCCTTTCCACCGAGGATGGGAACAGGCACACCCGAGCAGGAAGAGGAAGTCCGACCAGGAGAGGGAGGACACTGCTAACCCGCGCATTTTGCAGGTAGCGAAAGGAGAAGGGTCCAGGACCTTTCAAGAACCTTTCACTACAACTCCTCTTCGCTCAGACACACCTCCAGTCCGGAGGTTACCTAGGGACTCTGACAGACTCCCACAGATCATGTCTCCTTCAGCCACTGCTGAGGAGTCAGAGGCGATAGTGGCCTCAGCATTGGCTGCCTATGAGGCAGCAGAAGAAGGCCGATACACCTTCACCACATCACCTCCTCCCCTTGATGATGATGGCGTTGACCCCACCACTCGATTTTAGAATCGTTGGTGTGTGGGACCACCAATCTGAAGGAGGGGTAATGTTACCGAGTGGTTTGGGGTCCGGAAGATGCCGGAACACCTGAACTATGGACTGCACCGTTTGCATTATGCGTGCGTCAGATCTTGATCGTTTATGTTCCTTGATATCACATTCGGAGCGCGTTGATCGTATCTTTCAGAAGATGTACTGAAGAAGCAATGAGTAGCATTGCTTCTGTCCCAGATGTTCCTGTACCGCCACGTACGTCGATTCCTTGATTGGGGAAGCACTTAATGCTTCCAGCACCGAGATCGTTTACATAGAAGCAACCTCGCTTCTATGAGCCATGTTTTGCTTCTATAGCACCGACTAGTACTACAGTAGTACAAACCTTATCCCTGTAGGGCTATATAAAGCCCCCAGTCGTAACAGTTGAGCCCTAAGCTCGACTTAGTTTGCCAATCCCAAACAGTTGACTCCTACCCCATCTGCAGAGCCCCTCTCATCTTGTTGTCATACTCTAGAAGGATCTAACACTCCTTCCCCTCCACGAGTATTGCTTGCTTGACTCAAGCATATCTGCATTGGTAGGACGCGTTTATAGACGCGACCATTGATCTTATTTAAGGCACTTTGGAGCCTTAACACACAGCAGGACATCCAGGGAAGCTAAAACATTACTGGGAATGATGTGATACTACTGGTGGCCCACCATGAGGTGTTTTGTCGATTGATATGTGGAAGGATGTGCAGTTTGCCAAAGTAACAAGTCAAACACTCATCCAAGTTGACCTCCCCTGTATCCCATACCACCAGAAGAAGGGGCTACTCCCTTCTTGACTGTCAGCATGGACTTTGTGGTCAAATTGCTGAAGTTGAAAGGATATGACAGTATATTAACTGTCACTGACCATGATTGTACTAAAGGCATCATCTTGCTTCCTTGCAAGGAAGAGATGGACACAGAAGAGCTAGCACAGCTCTACAAGGATAGAATATTCCCCTTTGTGGGAGTGCCAAGCAAGATCATATCCAATCATGACAAACTAATAAGTTTCCAAGTTTATTAGGGAACTTTGTGACCAGCTGCATATCAAACAGAATATCAGCACCGCCTACCATCCCCAGACAGATGGACAATCAGAAAGGACAAATCAGACAATGGAAATGTCACTCAGGATCTTTTGCAACCACCAACAAGATGACTGGGTGGACTGGCTGCCTCTGGTGCAATACATGATGAATTCTCAAGTTTCAGAGACAACAAAGCAGTCCCCTTTCTTCTTATGGATGGGTTTTATGCCCAGAGCACACCAGCCAAATCAGGGAAGCAAGATACCAAGAATAGACAATTGGAAAGTAGTTTCCAACCTTATCAGAAAGGAGAAATGGTATGGCTCAACAGCACCAACCTAAAAACAACACATCCTACAGTGAAACTATGCCCAAACATTATGGGCCCTTTGAAATCATGGAGGTGATCAGCCCTGTGACATACAGATTGGATCTCCCTAGCCACTGGAGGATCCATAATGTGTTTCATGCTGTTGAGATCTGCACTGCCCAGAGTCTCAGGTGTGTTGTGATATGATCACAACTCAGATGCGTTGACATGTCGGATCACCCAGACCGGGCATCACCAGCTCAGCTCATACACTGCAGCACGCGTTAGTTACACTGATAGAGTGATTTAGGACGATTGGTAGCTACTTACAACTGATCATCGGACTTACTTAGTGATCCGTGATGGTAGTTAACTGTACTGCATCCAGTGGCAGTCTCAGGTACTTAAGAATGCCACAAAGTACGTAGATCACTTCAGTTTTCTGTCAACCAAACTGAAGTGAGTATTTACACTATGATATCTTATCTCACAGTACTGACGACGTGTTGTAGCTATTGTCTGATAGGTACATTATTTATATTAGTTTTGTGTCAACCAAACTGAACTATTGTCTGATAGATCTGCCTGCAATCTTATCATCTGCTGCTATCTAATCACACATACTGTGTCTATTTTCAACAGGTTATGGGCCCTGCCCGTATCTAAAATCCACAGAGATCACCACACACGTTTATTCCTATAACACCTCCCTTCCCCACAAACCTCTGTTATCAGACAACATCTTACTCCCTTGGCCCCTGGAACCAAAGGATTGATGTGCGTGCAGTTACATCATGCATCAAAGATACTGATTTGATCTCTAATTGATCTGGCTACAATTGCTCCGCTGGTCCGGATTGGCAATTCACCTTATTACATCATATGGCACCCACATTCACTATCCCCTTGGGAACACCTCTGGGATCTTAGATTCATCAAATTGGACTACTTGGTCATTTCGCTTCGAGGCCATTACCCGAATGAATGGTTTCCGGTGTCATCTTATTGATACAAAGCCCTCTGGAGATAGCAATTGGGACGTTGAAGAAGACATACTGTTAGGCGTCTTCCAGCTCCATCTCCAGAAAGATATATATGCAGAGATAAGCGATAACACCAAGTTCGACACCTGTAAACTCAAGTGGGAACAACTTAAGATTACTTGCATTGGTGTTGGATCTATGTCCCTACACAACTCTTGGACCGCCCTCACGCATTTTGATCTAGATGATACCAGCCTGATGTTCCCACAACTACAGAAATTGAATGATACTAGGATCAATCTTCAGAACAATGACATGCCCATCACCAATCTCCAATTCAGTCTCACTCTAATTCAGGCACTACCCAGCTCTTACTCTGGTCTTACGCAAGCTATCCTCGGCTCTAATCTTCCAAACAAGCATTCCCCGAAAGCCATTCAGGAACACATTCTCAATGAAGAGAGTCGTTGGGCCAGCTCCTCCGCTTCCCTTAACAAAGTTGCTCCGGTCAAGAAACAGGATGATAAAAACAAAATAAAATGTTATTATTGCAAGAAAGCTGGTCACAAGAGTCCTGAGTGCCAGAAGAAGAAAAAGGATGAGGAGGAAAAGGCAAAGAAAGAGAGAGAGTCTGGCGCTGACACTAACAGAAAGGTCAACGCGCACATAGTAGAGACTACTGCTACAATTATGGAGATCTCGGATGATGAAAATGACATTTGCATTTCCCTTTACTTGGTGACTAGATCACGCTGGATGATTGACTCAGGAGCCACCCATCACATCAGTCCGTTCCAGACCGACTTCATCACCTACGCTCTGGCCACCGGATCAGTTAACCTCGGAGGTCACGCTATCATCAAGCAGATTGGGACCGGATCTGTATCCATCCTACTGTCTGGAGGCATTGGGAAGTTTCCATTAACCCTCACCGATGTCATGCATGTTCCGGAAGCTGACGCGCGCTACTTCTCAGTCAGCGCATTGCTCCGGAGGTGCGGGCATATCACTTTTACTCAGAACGGATGCCAAATCTACTACAAAGATCGGAAAGTCGCACAAGGATACCTGGAGAATAACCTATTCTATATTGACTTCTCATCTCTGGCCCTACATGCGCAAGTGGGGGTGCTACCGCTTAACATCTGGCATCAGCGCATGGGACATATGTCCTCATGCACGCTAATCAAATACGCTCATTCCGTCAAGGGAATCTTGCTTAGTTCAGCGGATCGCGATCAGTCCCCTTTCCCAGGGTGTGAACTCGGCAAACAGACGTGACTTCCTTTCCTGGCTTCACCTAAGCGATTGGATCAGCGTCTACAGATCGTGCATACTGACTTAGCCGGTCTGATGCAGACCCAGTCTATCCGAGGTGCAACTTATTGGGCAACGTTAATTGACGACTACTCCCGTTATGGGGTAGTGTACTTCCTCAAAAGTAAAGATCAGTGTGCTGATGCGTTCAAAAAATATCTCACATGGTCAGAAAACCAGACCAATGATAAGATCAAAGCACTACACTCAGATTGCGGAGGGGAGTACTTGTCCGGTGCCCTCAGATTGGTCTTAGATCAAAAGGGAATTGAGCATAGATTGACAATGCCAGGGCCATCACAGCAGAATGGCGTAGCAGAGAGATGGAACCGGACCCTCGAAGACAAGATGCACGCTATGCTACATGGCGCCGGTCTTACTCTGGAGTTCTGGGAGCTTGCTACTGACGCAGCAGTCCATATCTACAATCGCACTCCTACATGCGTTCTCCATTGGAACACACCTCACTCAGTCTGGACGGACGGACAAGTTCTGGATGTTTCCTATTTCCGCATCTTTGGATGTAAGGTGTATGTACACACGCCTGCTAACAAACGGAAGAAGCTCGATCCAAGATCAGTCGAGATGATTTTCGTTGGGTACGAGTCTGGATCTAAGGGTTACCGACTCTGGAATCAATCCACCCGAAAGCTGTTCTTATCGTGCGATGTCACTTTCAATGAGCGCATACTGCCTGCTAGGGGAGACCTTACTGACACTCCTCCTCCTGCACAACCCTTGGTCTTCACGGGACTGGTTTCTCTCACTGCCCCACTTCTGCATGAACTGGATGGCTGCGGACTTAGTCCTGCACCTCTGAAAACCCCACTAGATCCCAATACACCTAATTCACTTTACCTTACCCCTCCCACTCAGCCCTTTCCACATACTCCGCGGCGCTGCGTTCAGCCTGTGCACCAAGTCCGCTTGCGCCAGCCTCACTCAGCATTGCTGGGACCATCCTTTGGTCCACCACGTCCACCCTCACCTAGGCGTCTTCGCCCTAATCCACATCCTAATCCTAGATTTCTCACTTCTAATGCAAATGCGGGGGGGCGCCTATTGCATACGGCACTATTAGCGACGGCAGAGGTGATCACTCCGGCTATGTTTCGGGAAGCGATGTCCTCGGACTCCGCCGATCAATGGAGAACCATGTGTCAATATGAAATTGATGCACTCACTAAGAATGGTACCTGGGAGCTTGTAGATCTGCCGCCAGGCCGCAAGGCCGTGCGATCTCGATGGGTGTTTGCATGCAAATCTGATGGTAGATTTCACACGCGTTTAGTTGCAAAGGGGTTCACCCAAGTGGAGGGGATTGATTATGATGAAACTTTCTCACCAGTTGCCAGATTTGAGTCTTTGAGACTACTCCTAGCGTTGGCTGCGCTAGAGGATTGGGAGATCCATCAAATGGACGTCAAGTCGGTGTTCCTTAATGGCACACTGGAGGAAGAGATCTACATGGAGCAACCTTAAGGTTTCATCACTCCAGACCAAAAAGACAAAGTCTGTCGGTTAAAGAAGGCTCTCTACGGCCTCAAACAAGCCTCGCATGCATGGAACTTATAGTTTCATGGAGTTCTAACTGGGCTTGGCTTCACGCGCATGCACTCAGATGCTGGGGTTTATCATCGCCAAGACGCAGGGGGAACCATAATCATTATCCTCTATGTTGATGATATCACCATCTTAGGCGATTCACTCCCACTGATTGCAGACATTAAGAATTCATTGTCCACGCACTATGAAATGACTGATCTAGGTGAGATCGACTCCTATCTTGGGATTCGTGTTATGTGTGATCGCTCGGCTAAGCAACTAGACATTGATCAATCTAGGTACATCTCGGAGATCATCAATCGCTTCGGGATGGCGGATTCCAATCTGGTCCGCACTCTGCTGCCCTCCGGGGCAGATGTCCACTTGGTCAAGCACTCCGGGGAGGCAACGCCTGATGAAATAAATCATTTTCAACGCATCATGGGCAGCCTTCTCTATGTGCAGATTGGGACACGACCAGATATATCATTTGCAGTCTCTTGACTTGCCCAATACTCATCCAATCCCTCATCGCATCATCTACGCCTTGCCAAATACATACTATCTTACCTTAACAGCACTTCAGATCTAAAGCTGCATTATAATGGCATGCGCGATACCAGATTACACGGGTACTCCAACTCTAGCCTTGGAGACAATGCAGATGACTACTGTTCCACCTCGGGCTATGTCTTCCTACTTTCCAGCGCTGCGATCTCCTGGACCTCACGCAAACAGAAGACTGTTGCCCAAAGTACCACTCAAGCCGAATATATGGCCTTAGCCGACGCAGCTAATCAAGCCGCATGGTATTGGAGCTTCTTCTCTGAGATTGGCTATCAGATCTCCGATCTGATTCCACTTCATGGTGATAACAAAGGCACCGTCAACCTCGCGCTCAACCCAGTCACCGGAAGACGGTCGAAGCATATCCCTATCAAGCATCACACCATCTGCCAATACAGTACATTGAGGATGGACTGATCACACTTATCCGTACTCCCACAGGAGAGATGCTTGCAGATGGTCTCACCAAGCCGCATACTCATGCGCTGCTCTGGACCTTCGTCGATGGGTTGGGTCTTAATTGATCTAATCTACTGACTGTCTTAATCATGGGGGGATGTTGAGATCTGCACTGCCCAGAGTCTCAGGTGTGTTGTGATATGATCACAACTTGGATGCGTTGACGTGTCGGATCACCTGGACCAGGCATCACCGGCTCAGCTCATATGCTGCAGCATGCGTTAGTTACACTGATAGAGTGATTTAGGACCATTGGTAGCTACTTACAACTGATCCTCGGACTTACTTAGTGATCCATGATGGTAGTTAACTGTACTGCATCCAGTGGCGGTCTCAGGTACTTAAGAACACCACAAAGTACGTAGATCACTTCAGTTTTGTGTCAACCAAACTGAAGTGAGTATTTACACTATGAGATCTTATCTCACAGTACTGACGACGTGTTGTAGCTATTGTCTGATAGGTACATTATTTATATTAGTTTTGTGTCAACCAAACTGAACTATTGTCTGATAGATCTGCCTGTGATCTTATCATCTGCTGCTATCTAATCACACATACTGCGTCTATTTTCAACACATGCATCCTTATTGACACCTTACAAGGAAACCGAGGAGCATGGGGCCAACTACACCAATCCAGAAGCAGAATTGGTGGAAGGAGAAGAGGAATATGAAGTAGCAACAATTTTAGGTTTGAGATGAACTGGAAGGAGGAAACAGCTGGAGTATCAAGTCCAGTGGGAAGGATATTCTGAAGCCCATGATTCTTGGGAGCCAGTAGAGAATATCAAAGCATCTAGACTAATAGAGGAATACCACAGAAAGAACCCCACTGCCATATGGGTTATAAAGGTCCAGCAAAGGATGCCCTCTGTTTCCTCACCCCCACATCATTGCTCACATATGTCTCAAACTCCTACTAATGAAATTGTTCCCCAATCTGACCTCTCTGGAGCAGAGAGGTCACTTGAAATCACCACTCCTGACACTTCTCTCCTCATCTTCTTCCAAGAAATGGATGAACACGGCACTGGAGAAGGAGAAGTGGACATGCGTCCCCTTGAATTTGGACCCCCTGCTGACCAAGTTGACACTCAGCCTGGGGGCTGGGATGTGACATCCCCTACCAGCATTCTTGACCAGGTTGCCCACCCTGGAGAGCCTTGGGTATGATGGGACACTGATAGACACCACACAGGGATCGACCTCCCTGAAGGTGTAACTTGGGGCAACAAACCGGCCAGGTATGTGGCCTATGACGTTGCCTTGGGAGAGCCGAGGGTAAGGGGGAAGAATGGAGAAGGCCATGGAGACTATGGTGAGATCCTCCAGGCCACCCCTTGTTACAACCTCTATAACTATGGCCAAGATGAACATGATCTAGACTGCTTCGACACTGAGAAGCAGTTTGAAGGGCACTGGAGACAGACCCTCTACCTGCTAGGAGACTATGGGCTGCAGGCAGAGCTCTACCACTTGGACCACCTCTACACCCAACAAGAAATGTTGGAAGCTAACTACAAGGTGCTCAAAGAAGAGGAGAAACAACTGCGCTACAATCTAGGTAAATACCTGGCTGAGAAGCGAGGAGTAGAGAGAGGCCGGGCTGAAGCCAAGAGAGGATGGTGGCAGCCAAAGTATGCTCACATTGCTGGGAGTTCATCAAAGCAGGCTGTAGCCAGGGAAAAACCCCTCCAGGTGTATGGGCTGAAGAACTCCTCACCAACTATCAGGCTGGACAGCCTATTCCCCCTCTTCCCGTCTTTGTCCCTCAGCTGCCTTTGGCAGACATCATCTGGGGGTATGACACCTCTACCCCAGAACCAGCACCAGCTAGCCCTGCACCTATGACTGTGCAAGGGTATTCAGAGGAGGAGATTGATGTCCTCCAAACTATGTCATCCATGTGCCTTCGAGGAGGGGCAGGATCAGAGGCATCACCAGATCCTTCCCCCCAGAGTTCCATCTACTACCACTCCTATAGCAGCAGTGGAGAAGCATCCACTGTAACAGCTGAGTTCATTCCAGAACCCCAGCAACTGAACATGATAGAAGGAAGGAGGAAGAGGAACCAATGCAAGTACTGTGGTGAGGTAGGACATTTCAATAAGTACTGTCCACTGCCCCACCAGTATTGCCATGACCAGCTGGCAGCAGACGCTGCCTCGCATTGCCTGGTGCCTCCCTATCATCGTTCCTATACACCCATTAGATCATACCCTTTTCACCAAGGATGGGAAATGGCACACTCGAGCAAGAAGAGGAAGTCTGACCAAGAGAGGGAGGACACTGCTAACCCACACCTCCTGCAGGTAGTGAAAGGAGAAGGATCCATGACCCTTCAAGAGCTTTTAACTACAACCCCTCTCCACTCCAACACACCTCCAGTCAGGAGGTTAACTAGGGACTCTGATAGACTCCCACAGATCATGTCTCCTTCAGCCATCACTGAGGAGTTGGAGGCAATAGTAGCCTCAGCATTGGCTGCCTATGAGGCAGCAGAAGAAGGCCAATACACCTTCACCTCATCACCTCCTCCCCTTGATGATGATGGTGTTGACCCCACCACTTGATTCTAGAATTGTTGGTGCATGGGACCACCAATCTGAAGGAGGGGTGATGTTACCAAGTGGTTTGGGGTCTGGAAGATGCCAGAACACCAAACTATGGACTGCATTGTTTGCATTGTGCATGTGTCAGATCTTGACCATTTATGTCTGTTGATATCACATTTGGAATGCGTTGATCATATCGTTCTAAAGCTGTATTGAAGAAGCAATGAGTAGCATTGCTTCTGTCCCAGATGTTCCTGTACTGCCACATATGTTGCTTCCCTGATTGGGAAAGTACTTAAGACACCGAGATTGCTACTAGGGAAGCACTTAATGCTTCCAGCACTGAGATTGTTTACACAGAAGCAACTATTACTTCTATGAGCCACCTTTGCTTCTATAGCACCAACCAGTACTACAGTAGTATGAACCTTATCCCTGTGGGCTATATAAAGCCCCCAGTTTGTAGCAGTTGAGCCTTAAGCTTGACTTAGTTTGCCAATCCCAAACAGTTGACTCCTACCCCATCTGCAAAACCCCTCTCATTTGTCATGGCTTGGTCCAGTCTGGCTTGGTTCAGCTCAGTAATGGCTTGGCCAGATTGGATGAGCCAGATGGAGCCAAGCCTGGCTTGCAGCTTGAGCCAATTTGAGCTGCCCCATTTGGGACATGTCTACTTTTGGATCTACTTTCCATTTTGAGAACATTTGAATGCTCTTGTTGCCACTTGGCACTTGCCACAGTTGCCAGTCGTTGAGTTAGCTGCCCCAATGTGGCCCTTGGGCCATGTCTACTTTTGGACTACTTCCATTTTGAGAACACTTGAAGTCTTGTACTGCTGGCAACCACTGCTTATGTGACTTACATGATCAGTTCAAATTTTCACCTACATCCTCCCAAGTGTACTGAAGCAGCAAGCACAATACTGTAATCCAGATAGATATATTGATACATTGTAACAAATGATGTTGGCTGCATGCAAGTGTTAGATGAGGCATCCCCAATTGCCAAGAACTACAGGGTGACCAGAGACCTGTCTCACAGCAAAGAATTCCCTCATGAGTTCCTGCTCACATCCCAATGGCTGGAGGTGGAAGTGTAGCAGCTCACCCAGCTTCTTGATGAGAGTGCAGATCTTGTCTGTCTGTGTGCAGCGCGCTGCCCAGAGCTTGATACATGTCATACTACTCCATGCGCCAGTGTGAGCCACCTTAGCCCACCTATCACACCTGCAAGTGAGCCACCCTTCCTGTTTCTGTGTGCCAGCGCTCGAGCATCTATGCGAGTGTGAGGGTGTGTGCCATGGGTGATCTGAGGGTGAGGGCCAGGACTGATGTTGTGGTGGGAACACTTGCAGGGCCAGTGACAGGATTTATCAAAATTTCAGGTATGAAAGATGGATGTGTCAATTGAGAAGTTGGAGTGGAGGAAGCAGGACGTACGATCTTTGTGACCTCATGAGCTTCCTGCTGCTGTTACGAACCAAGGCCAGGTCCTGGCCAAAGATTGTCCTATTTCACTCAAGAGAGACCTCTCTCACTTTGCATTGCCGACTCCCTTCCATTTTCTGGGCTATCCCTCCTGTGGTACAAGATATCACTATTGCAAAGGCACTATAACACGACCAGGCACCCGTTTCCTAATCGGGTAATCATCGCGTGGCAGCCACATGGCCACCCAGCCACCAAGGACCCGAAACAGCAGCACAAACTCTTAGAAACTGTTGCATAAATCATCTGACGTCATCAAGGCTCCAATGACATCATGGCTGACTGAGCAACTCCACAGTGACCTCATAGGCTCACTAAGCACTCCACAGTGACATCATAATGATGTCATCGCTCCACAAAGATCAGTAATGCGCTCAGTAAGCCTGAAACTTGACACAAGCAAGTTTATGCCTCTGTAGTCCTATTGGATGGTACCAAAGAGTCTAGAATAGTTCCAGTTCTTTGTAATCGACCCTGTACACTGTATATAAGCCCCAATGAGGCAGGGCAGTCGTCAGACTGTCCATTTGTGATACTCTCATCTTCCTGGGTACTCCCCTGCGACTGCTCAGTCTAAAGTCCTCCCTCGTCCTCAAGGTACTCTTCAACAACCGCCTTGTTTAAAGCCCCTCGTTGCACTGGCCTCTACTCTTCGCCTCTGCCTCTTGCAACACGTACCAGTCCCCATCTGGTATCTTCTAGTCGTTTGGCTCGTCCTCCTGTTCAACGCCATTTACGCTGCGTACCGTCTGTTCCGACCCTTGCCCACCTGCTCCTGAGTCCTTAGTGATCAGCAGTACGTGTCTTGACATCTGGACAGTCTCTCATCATCCCTGTATTGACCAGCCAACGCTCAAGTGTCCACTCCTAACTCCCCCACTTTGGTTAACACCTCCTTGCGCCTCCCTTCTCCTCTGCAACCCACCCCACGCACTGCCCTTCGCATCATCACTGAAGACATTCGACCCAGTCGACACATCCTCGCCCCTTAGCATCCTATACTCCCCAACAGCCCCACCATCGTCTCCCAACATTTCCCAGCCTATCCCAGGCGACTTTGTCCCTGTTGGCACTCCCCCTCCCACAGCAGAACGAGCAACAGCAAGCGGACCGTCCTCCCTTGCCTGAAGGCTTCCTCGACCAGTCCCCCTTGCACAGCATTTCACTTCCATCCGCACCAGTACTTGTCATCCCTACCACCAATCATCACCAGGAGCAGTGGCGTCCCCTCCATGACTTGAATCATCAAGACTACATTGGACTCATCCCTACCTCAGACCAGTTAGCTCATCACGCATTCACAGACACCTTCACCACCGCCTTTCGTGCACGCATTGTGCACACTTTTGCGGTCAAACCCTCCAATGCTGCCCTTGCCACTGAGTACGGCCTCACCCCCTTTGGCATTTGTTCTAACGTTGGGATATACGCCCCAGACGCTGACTTCCCCCTTGGACAAATTGCATACATTTTTAACACTTCGTTGTTTAGGAAACTTCTTACTTTGCCCGCTGTTTACCGCCCTGCTTACAAGGGCTCGTTTTGCTTATCTATTGTACACGACTTCTTGGACGGACACCTCGCTTTTGCTTATGGTTACTTACATTTCGAAGAGAACAGTAACCACGTATCCCTACGTCACTACTCGACTTATACAGTCGACACCATACAATTCAACCCCCAATTACTTCGCTTCTGTTTCACACCTCGTATCCCTGCTAACCCTCTTGAAATAATCGAGAGGTACCATCTCGAAACCATAGATCTTGCGCACGGTTCTTAAAAAGTAAGAACCACCCTTGTAACTGCTTCAATAAAGATCGAATAAACCTTTCTCCTTTGCCTTAACTAAAGTGCCTCGAGAATACGCCTTAGAAGAAGACGAAGAAGAAGACGCTATCACTAGACACGTCTTAAGTCTAAATCACTATCGAACCTGGGCCTCCACTGCATTTCCTGTTAACACCTTAACAAACCTACACGACGTACCAGGGAATAGAACCACCCCACGAAGACTTTCCTCATCTCATTGTCAAAGAATTCCTTGAAGTCTTACCATTTGGACAACTCCTAAGCCACGACGAACACGCATTATATCTTGAAACCCTTAGTCGACTCCTGCCACCAGCACGACAACAACTATTATATTGGCAACTTGCTCAAGCAAAGAACATCCAAGGACAACCAGTTGATTATCAATCCCTGCGCTCCAGTGAATTGAAACCTTTGGACCAGGATCATCCAGCCATGTCACCATCTCATTGTTAGCTCTTTAAGGACAGGGTATCGCCTGTTTTACCTGGCTTGGACATACATAAGCTACTATCGTCTCACCATCCAGTTCTATCACCTATGCCTCAACAGAATACAAAGGGAAAATCAATCTTATGTCCAACTTGCTGTTGTACCAGGAATACACAACAACTTTGACTGGGAAACTGACTCTTGGCTATACGACGCAGACTACAATCAACCTTGGGCAATTACCAGCCCAGACACCTCATATACTGGTCCCCCTGCGTACTATTCTGTCCCAGCAATCCTAGAAGCCTCGAGTCTTGCCCCTCGACCCCTCACACCAATTCAAACCACTGTCCCAACTAGCCAAGAACGTTGGTCTGCCAGCACAGAAGATACTGAGTCAAATCCGTGGACAGCAAGGTGTAACTGCAAAACAGAGTATTGCACATGCAACTTCCAACCAGATACACCTCCTACTCCTGACAGAAGTACCTTGTGGACGCTGGGCAATTACCACCTCCCCATTAGATAAATCTGGCCCCTCGACACAGAAGACGCGCGTCATCCCAACGACCCCCTGAGAGAGAAACAATCCCCAACGCAAGAGGATTTCTTGTCAAAAGACCATTACCTCCTACCCCTCCTGACGCCTATGTACCCTTGTTTACCAATCGTATTCCTACCCCTGTTGTACCTACCCAACCCTTTGCATCACCCCTTGTTGAATCCCCTGATAGTGCTGATCTTAGGAATACTGATTCACACTGCTATCTACCAGAACAATCCTTCTTAGCATTAAACCTACCTACGCATTCAAGGAGAGAGCTAATTGAATTCAAGAGTTATTGCACCCAAGCTTGGCATCAACGACTGACACACTTTATAGTTTATAAACACCCCACCAAGGAAATAAGTGACTTTGCCATCTCCCCAGCAGAATTCGAAGGATATCTGTGGAAGACCCGAGTGGCTCTAACACAAAGCAGCATCACTGAAGAATATTCCCGAATCCAATTAAGAAGACACCAAGGAAGACCCGATACCATTCGACTAAAACCAGCCTACACCATTGCATATCCTTGGAACAACGGCCATTGGACTATAACAGTCGTCTAGACCTATGAGCACTAGGAGAAACATCACTGACGAAGAAGAAAATCTAATCCCACTCCTATTTGAAGGCCTCAGTTATGACACTCAAGATCACTGTTACCGAGGGAAATTTGCGGGTGTATCTATTATCAACCACGGAAATCTTTCTGACACTTGGTTATACGAAGACAACAATGACAAAGTTACCACTGAGCAACTTAAAGCAGCAGCCCCAGGAGCGGAAAACGTTCAAGAATTCAACCCCTACAATTTCACAGGTCTCTTCCTAGATAAACCAGTCAAGTGGAGTCGTTCTAGAAGATATTGGGTTTACTACAACAACAAAGAAGTCGATTTCACAGCTAGAGCAACACAAGAAGTTACCGCTGTTCTAGGCACTGCACCAAGCGTTTGAAGCGCTACTCCAGGACCCTCCACCTGTTGAAATACTCAACAACCCACTCCGCATACAGTTAGCAGCGTACCACAAACAATTCCCTGAACACTCACTCCAACTAGAGTCCAGTTACAAGGTCCAGCTCCACCAATTGTTACAGTCGCAACAACTCAGAACCCTACAATGTCAAGCAACCCACATCTTGTCGGAACAGCACCAGAACCCTTTGATGGAAAGGCTGATAATGCAGAAGCCTTTTGGGCAGCTTTGGCCAATTATTACTACATCAATGGCAACTCCTTTACAGATGAAAGCTGTCAAGACATGTACTGCTGATCCGTGTGGACTCAGGAGCAGGTGGGCAAGGGTCAGAACAGATGGTATGCGGCGTAGGCGGCGTTGAACAAGAGGACGAGCCAAATGACTAGAATATACCAGATGGGGACTGGTACGTGTAACTGGAGGCAGAGGCGAAGACTGGAGGCCAGTGCAGTGAGAGGGCTTTAAACAAGGCAGTCGTTGAAGAGTACCTTGAGAGCGAGGGGAGTCTTTAAACTGAGCGGTCGCAGGGGAGTACCCAGGAAGATGAGAGTATCACAAATGGACAGTCTGACGACTGCCATGCTTCATTGGGGCTTATATACAGTGTACAGGGTCAATTACAAAGAACTGGGACTATTCTAGACTCTTTGGTACCATCCAATAGGACTACAGAGGCATAAACTTGCTTGTGTCAAGTTTCAGGCTTACTGAGCACATTACTGATCATTGTGGAGCAATGTCATCATTATGATGTCACTGTGGAGCACTTAGTGAGCCTATGAGGTCACTGTGGAGTTGCTCAGTCAGCCATGATGTCATTGGAGCCTTGATGATGTCAGATGATTTATGCAACAGTTTCTAATAGTTTGTGCCACTGTTTCAGGTCCTTGGTGGCTGGGTGGCCATGTGGCTGCCACGCGATGATTACCCGATTAGGAAACAGGTGCCTGGTCGTGTTATAGTGCCTTTGTAATAGTGATATCTTGTACCGCAGGAGGGATAGCCCAGAAAATGGAAGGGAGTCGGCAATGCAAAGTGAGAGAGGTCTCTCTTGAGTGAAATAGGACAATCTACAGCCAGGACCTGGCCTTGGTTCATAACATTCATCCCCTCTTTATAGACTTGTTGCTCCTGCAACGGTAGGAACTTGTTTCTTTGGAAGGTGGAGTAGTTTGCATATGAAAAGTCGAAGTCTGGTCGTTTGTGGGGAGTTCTTTCTTGTTCTATGGATTGCTTTGGGGATAGCTGTAGTCGATTGAGTGCATGTGATCGCAGGGGTTCTCTGAAAAGTTCATTGGTAACAAGGATAAAGATAGTTGTCGACGGAGGTCATGATGAGAGTTGTTGGTTTAGGGGTCACTCCTGGTGGGAATCATTTTAAGCGCCTTTGGATATTTTTAATGGAAGTCTTTAACAAGTAATTGCGCTTTTGATAGGTTAGATGCTGGTTCCCAAGTGTTGTCTGCAGCAGTGTAGCCTTTCCATTTAACTAGGTATTGGATCCCTTTGCGGTTTGGGGAGAGCCGAGAGCTTAAGATCTGTTCTACTTCATATTGTTCTTCTCCTTCAACCAGTATCGGTGGCGGGTTTGAGAAGTTAGGACCGTGGGCAGTGGTTTCTTTGTAAGGTTTAATCAGGGAATGGTGAAAGACTGGGTGTATTTTCCAGGACTTTGGTAGCTCGAGGCGAACATTTACTGGATAGGCAGTGATGACTTTGAATGGTCCATAGCGTCGAAGGGCTAATTTTGCTTTTGGGTGAGTGGTTCGTAGATTTGTGGCTTCTAACCATACTTGATCTCCTTCTTTAAAATGAAATGTGGGGGTTTGGGGTCCTGATTGTTTCATGATTTCAGCTGCTCGGTTCAGGGAGGCAGCTACTTCTTCTCTGAGTTGGTTGAGTCTTGTTAGTCTTTCTTGGATTGAAGGGAACTTTGATGCAAAAGCAAGGGGCGGAGCAAATGTTGGGTTAAAGCCATACCAGACCTTGAAAGGGGGTTTGTTTGTAGCACTGTGTTGTCTGGCATTATGTGCAAACTCCATAAAGGGAATTAGTTCTGCCCAATTGTCCACTTGGTGGTTGCAAAATATTCGTAGGTATTGTTCTAGTTCTGTCTAGACTCACTGTTGAACTATCCAGTTCAAGAGCGAGGGATAAGCTCAAAGACGAGTCGATAGACGTCCAAGACCGTGTGGGAAAGGAGTAGAGCCCAGAGTAGTAACAAATACCAGAGAGGTATTGTTACTGTGAGAGTAGAGCAGTTACGCAGGGAAGAGGCCAGGGTAGTCACAAGGGGATGGTCCTTAAAGGAGTATCCCAGGGATGGAGAGTGCCGTAAACAAATGGACAGTCTGAGGACTGTCCGCTACTTTATTGAGCGCTTATATACTACAAGAGAACTGCTAAATAGGGAACAAGTCATAACCTTGTTATCAAGCACAATAGAGTGATGAGTAAGAAGTCGGAGGACGCTTACTGAGCATGCTCGGTCATGCTCAGTAAGCTGCTGAGTAAGAAGCTCCTCTTGATGAGTAAGAGCTTTCATAGTCCACGTGTTTACTGCTTTAGTGCACGTGCAAGCACCTGATTCATTTCCTGTTAGTTAGTTTAGGGCCGGTCATTTGAGGACTTGTAGTTAGGTTATGGAATAGTGTTATCTTATAAGGCCCTTATATAGTTCTATTAGGGTCCTTAGAGTCGGCCCTAATACTTCTATTAAGGTCCTTAGTGTTGCCTTGTAGTTCGTTCTATAGTTATTAGAGTTGGTCTAATAACGCGTTGTAGGGCCCTTGATACTAGGTTAGTACCTATTGTAGAGTTCCTAGGGTCGTTCCAAAGGGTCCTTAGGAAGGCCCTAATACTGTCCTTAGTTGCTAGAAGGGTTGCCTTTAAGTGGGGCTTGCTGTATGTCGATTGTGCCGAGAATCGCTCGCGCAACAATGCACGCGCGATATTGTGGACACCTCTACTCACCCCTTTTGCTCGTGTGAACAGGGTGGCATCATAGAGGCTGGGTTTCCTCCTATAAGGAAGGGTCCTTCAAGGGCCCTCTCCGGGGAATGGTTTATGACAAGTTCCTGGTTAACTCGTTCTGTTTCTCCATCTGTCTGAGGGTGATATGCCGTGCTCAATGATACCTTGATATTTAATTTCTTCCACAGTTCTTGAGTGACTTTTGTCTGATATTATTTGTGTTGGGAGGTCTACTCTCCTCCAGACATTGTTCATGATTAGTGTTGCTGTTTCATCCGCTGTAATTGTCTTGTGGCAGGGGGTAATGATTATTGCTTTGCTGAATCAATCTACCACGACTAGGAGGCTGTCAAAGCCTTGTGAAATCGGTAGGTCCGTGATAAAGTCCATGGTAATGCCCTTCCATACTTCTCCAGCTTGTGTAATTGGTACGAGGGGTGTTTCTGTCTTTGGGCGGTTTTTTGTACTTTGGCAAATTGCGCAACCGTCTACATAACCTTTGACATAGGTTAGCATTCCTGGCCACCAGTAGTTTCGGCTGATTAGTTCGTAAGTTTTCCATTGGCCAGGATGTCCGGTGGCGAGGGAGTCATGATGTAGTTTCAGAATTTTCTTTCATAGGGTGTCATTGTTTGGGATGTAGACTTTTCCTTTGAATAATATTAGTCCATCTTCAAAGTTCCAGTCTTGTAAGCCTTTGGATAATCATCTTGGTCCATTCTTTATAATGATTGCTAACGCATTAGACACTTCTGGGTCGTATTCTTTGCTAGATTGCAGTTGTTGTTGAAGTTCTTGGTCACCAATCGGTTCTGTGGCAGAGGTGTGTGTTGCTCTAATTTTAAAATATTTGTCATCTAGAAGCACTTTTCCATCATTTTCGTTCTGTATCCCCTCTTTAAAGTCTGGCCACCTGGACAGACCATCTGCTTTGTTCATGGTTCCTGGGTGATGGGTGATGGTAAAGTCAAAGTTACTGAGAAGGAGTGCCCATTGGGCTTGTCGTCGTGTGAGTTTTTGTTTTGTCATGAAGTATGTCAAATTACTGTGGTCTGTCCATAGATCAATGGGGTGTGTAGCGCCTTCAAGGTAGTGTCGGAAGTGCCAGAGGGATGAGACGATGGCAAGGAGTTCTTTATCATAGATCATGTAATTTTGTTGTGCAGGGTCTAAGGATTTTGAAAAATAGGCTACTGGGTGGTGTCTGTTTAAATTCATCAGGTTGTTCTAAGATTGCGCCGACTGCAAAGTCGCTTGCGTTGCAGATGAGTCAAAAGGGGTTTCGTATGATCAGGTAAACATGAGGATTGGGGCTGTTGTGAACGCTTGAATTAATTTTCTGAATGCTTGTTCTTCATCGTCTTCCCATTTAAAGGGGTGTTCTTTCTTTGTTAGATTAAACAAGGGTTGTGCCATTCGTGAGTATTGGTGGATAAATCGCCGATAGAAGTTGCAAAACCCTAGAAATGCTTGTACTTCTGTAACATTGGTCGGAGTAGGCCATTTTGTAATGCCTATTAACTTGTCTTGGTCCATGGATATTCGTCCTTGGGAGATATTGATGCCTAGGTAACTAATAGAGGTCTGTCAAAAAGCACATTTCTCTGGTTTTAAGTATAAGTCATGGTCTTGGAGTGTCTTTAGGACCTTATGCGTCCAGTCATCTAGTTCTTTCAAGGTTTGTGCCATGATTAGTATATCATCTAGGTAAACGACCACTTGTTCTGTGGCAATGTATTTTGCTAGGATGGTGTTCATAAAGTGTTGGAAAGTGGCTGGGGCGTTTGCAGAGACCAAATGTCATTATTAAAGGTTCGAAGGAGTCCTAATGGTGTCTGAATGCCGCAAGGTGTTCATCGCCTTCTCTTAGACGGATGTTATTGTATCCCCATCATATGTCAAACTTGGTAAAGTATTGGGCTCCTTGGAGTTTGTTGATTAATTCAGGAATCAAAGGTAGTGGGTAGGCGTCTTTAATCGTCGCTGTGTTCAGGGCTCGGTAGTCTTGTATGG
>JAGFNK010000728.1:0-23793 GCA_025769875.1 Russula earlei | reverse complement strand
CACAGCCCTAGAGACCTTGATATCAGCAGTCTGCGATGACCCGGAACTATACACTGCCAACCCTGACCTCCCTTATGAGTTAGAAACTGACGCTTCACAATTTGCCACCGGAGCAATTCTGTTTCAGAAAGACCCAAGAGGAAAAAGGAAATGATTGGCAACATGTCACATGCATTCAGTGAAGCAGAAAGAAACTATCCAGTATGGGATAGGGAGTTCCTAGCCTTGATTCTAGCACTCCAACACTGGCGATACCTATTGGTTGGAACAAAGCACCCCATCAAGATCTTTACTGATCATGCTAACCTTGCCCACTATCGACTCCCCCACAAAATTAATCGAAGAATTGCAGGTTACATTTCCACACTGGCAGACTACCATTTTGAAATCCACCACAAACCCGGAACCTCCAACCGTGCGGACGCCCTCTCACGACAACCTGATCACAACGATGGGTCAGGAGATAACCAGGATATCACGGCACTCCCCGACAAACTTTTCATTCGCACACTTCACACTGAAGATCTCTATACCCAAGTACTAACTGAACAAAGGAAGCGGAAGTCAGATCTCCTTATGTGGAAGATCAAACATGATCTTCAAGAAGAAGAAAACGCACTATTCAAAGATGGGAAATTGGTAGTACCCTATCAAGAACCCCTCTTACGAAAAATCTTGCATGTCTATCACGACAGTATTCTTGGGGGACACACAGGAAATGCCCGAACCTTGTACTCAATCCAAGAATCCTTCTGGTGGCCAAAAATGGCCTACTTCATACGAGACTACATTCAAGGGTGTGCCACCTGTCAAGCCAACAAGTCCTCCACACACCCAACTCGCCCCCCAATTTACCCTATTCCCTCAGAATCTCAAAAACCCTTCCAAACTGTTGCCATTGATTGGATTGTCGACCTTCCATTATCAGAAGGGAACAATGCCATTATGACCATCACCGATCATGACTCCACCAAGGCAGCCATATTCATACCCTGCCGTAAAGATATGGGAACTCTGCAAATGGCCAAACAATTTTTACGCTACACCTTCCCATGGACCGGAATCCCCTCCAAAATTATCTCCGACCGTGACTCCCGCTTTACCTCCAACTTGTTTCAAGAAATTTCCCGAATCCCTCGGGATCAATCAAAATTTAAGCACTGCCTACCACCCCCAAACTGATGGACAATCAGAAAGGACCAATCAGACCTTGGAGATGTATCTACGCATCTACACAGTGTTACCGAGTGGTTTGGGGTCTGGAAGATGCCGGAACACCTGAACTATGGACTGCACCGTTTGCATTATGCGTGCATCAGATCTGATCGTTTATGTTCCTTGATATCACATTCGGAGCGCGTTGATCGTATCTTTCAGAAGATGTACTGAAGAAGCAATGAGTAGCATTGCTTCTGTCCCAGATGTTCCTGTACCGCCACGTACGTTGATTCCTTGATTGGGGAAGCACTTAATGCTTCCAGCACCGAGATCGTTTACATAGAAGCAACCTCGCTTCTATGAGCTGCCTTTTGCTTCTATAGCACCAACCAGTACTACAGTAGTATGAACCTTATCCCTGTAAGGCTATATAAAGCCTCCAGTAGAAACAGTTGAGCCTTAAGCTCGACTTAGTTTGCCAATCCCAAACAGTTGACTCCTACCCCGTCTGCAGAGCCCCTCTCATCTTGTTGTCATACTCTAGAAGGATCTAACACTCCTTCCCCTCCACGAGTATTGCTTGCTTGACTCAAGCATATCTGCATTGGTAGGACGCGTTTATAGACACGACCATTGATCTTATTTAAGGCACTTTGGAGCCTTAACAGGGATATAACAATGTCTGCATCAAAGAAGGAGACCAGTGGAAGGCGGAATTTGTCACTAACAAAGGACTTTTCGAACCACGGTCATGTTCTTTGGACTCACCAACTTTCCAGCCACCTTCCAGACTATGATGAATGCCATCTTTGAACATGAATTGAGAGAAGACTGGCTGACCCTTTACATGGATGACATCTTGATAGCAATGGGACCTGATATAGCCAAACACCGATGGCATGTCCACCAAGTACTTGAAAAGCTTGCACAACACGACCTATACCTCAAGCCAGAAAAGTGCCAGTTTGAGCAGACGCGCATCAAATTTCTTGGGGTTCCTATACAGAACAACCAAATAGCCATAGAAGACAAAAAGGTAGAAGCAGTGAAGCACTGGAAAGACCCCTGGAATTGCACAGATGTCCATGTGTTCCTAGGGTTCATGGGCTTCTACCAATACTTCATCCCCAACTATTCAAAGATTGCATGACCCCTACTCAATCTGACAAAAAAGGCAACCCCGTGGGTGTGGGGTATGGTCCAACAAATGGTGTTCAATCAGCTCAAAACCCTGATGTGCCAAAAGACCGTACTAACACAACTGGACTACACCAAACCTTTCACGCTCCAGACAGACGCCTCTGAGTATGGCATGGGAGCCATACTCTTGCAGGGGGGAGAACCCACGACACTCCACCCAAAACCACACCTCCACCCCATTATGTACTTTTCCACCACCTTCTCACCCACTGAACGAAACTATGACATTTTCGAGTGAGAGCTACTGGCAGTCATCAAGGCCTTGGACCACTGGTGCCATCACTTGTTGGGCACACAACACCCCATCACTCTCCTAACAGACCATGCAAACCTGACTTACTGGAAAAACCCCAGGAAAATCAATAGATGGGTCGCTTGCTGGGTCACCCAACTCCAAGACTACTGGCTAGAGATCAAGCACATCCCAGGCAAAACCCACATAGCCGCTGACCTCCTCTCTAGGCTGTGGGAGTCTGACACTGGACAAGATGATAACCAGGACGTTGTGGTCATACCTGCCAAAACATTCATCTGCACATTAATTGCAGGGTCCACAAAGGGGTGCATACAACAAGCACAGCATAGGCATAAGAAGCTTATGGAGACCTGGGCATGCACCTTCAGCATCGCACATGATCGAGCCCAAGGCCTGTGGTCCCTGGGACCCACCATTGTGATTCCCCCTGAGCACTCCCTTAAACAGCGAATAACCCAACTGGCCCATGAGGGTCCTACAAACAGTCATCCAGGATGAGATGAGATGCTAAAATGGATAGCTGACAAGTATTGGTGACCATACATGTGGTTGTGGGTTGCCAAATACATCAGAGGTTGCAACACCTGCCAACATAACAAGATCCAAACCCACCCACTATGCACCCCTATGTACTGCATCCCCACAGGGGTGGACACCCTACCCTTTCAACAGGTGTCCATGGACCTGATCACCCAACTACCCAAGAGCCACGGACATGACACGATCCTAACCATCATAGACCATGGGTGCACCAGAGCCGCAATATTCCTGCCATGTTCCACAACTGTCACGGGACCAGGGATTGCCCAGCTATATCTAGACCACATCTACCACTGGTTTGGCCTCCCAACCAAAGTCATCACTGATAGAGACCCCTGGTTCACCTCCCACTTTGGATGAGTGTTGCACACCTGCCTCGATATCAAGTAAAACCTGTCGACAGCCTTTCACCCCCCAAACCGATAGTCTATTGGAACGAAAGAACCAGTGGGTAGAACAATACTTAAGGCTCATCACCATGGATCAAACTGACTGGAGCCAATGGCTGAGGGTGGCCTCAGCAGTCCATAATAACACCACCAACTCCACCATTGGAATGACACTCAATCAAGCCCTCCTTGGCTACCAGCCAGCACTGCGTCCACAAGGGGTTGAAACACGTAACAAGGCGGTGGAGCAGTGGATTGCCCAAATGGAACAGAAGCATCAGCAGGCCCACAGTGCCCTGAATCTAGTGGCCCAGAACAGAGGGGTACCCCCACCTCACTACGACAAAGGACAGCATGTGTGGTTAGAAGCGACCAACCTGCAACTGCCCTATTTCAGCCCCAAACTAGCCCCTCAATGCCACGGACCTTTTAAGATCCTGAAAAATGTGTCACCCATCACCTACCAACTACAGCTCCCGAAGAATTGGGGCATCCATAACATGTTTCATGCATTGCTGCTGTGACCCTGCAACCATACTGTGGAATATGGCTGACACACCCTGGTTACCCCTCCCACACCAATTGCAACTGAGGGGTTTCAGCCCAAGATAGGGATGGTTCTCAATCATAGAAGGCATGGTCTGCAGCGGAAGCTACAATACCTGGTGCAATGGCAAGGACAACCAATGAGCGACAGCACCTGGATCAATCTGCAGTATCCAGGACTCCTGCCCCTGCTACCTAAGTATCATAGGTCCCAGAGGGCCACCCTTCCTATTGCTATAAAAACCCCCCAAACCAACACTGCTAGACTCACCCAACCATGCTCCCCAAGTCCCAAGTCTCCTCGCCTACCCCTACTCTTGTCAACCCTGATGTTGTCATCCCTGAGGGGCCCCTCTCCCCCAGGACAGTCGTGGCGGTCCTCAATGGCCAGCCAGAGCTCAACCCCGACACCCTCTGTGGGATGGTGGCCAGGGTTCTTCTCATGGTGGCTGCATGCAAAATAGAACTGGCCATGCACACAGAGGCCCTCCTCCATGCCAAACTACAGGCCTCCCACCAGGCCGACACCCTCATCAAACTCACTGATCACCTTTGACAGGCCACTGAGCGACCTGCACTCACCATTTGCCCAGAGGGATTCATCCCCAACATGGGGCATGCCCCAGGACTTTGGCTCCCTGGGACCGAGGGATGTGTGCAGCTTGCGCAATTTGTCTAGCGCAGCCCTCACTTACCCACCATGGTCGTCAGCATCATGGGCGACTCCCCTGATGAACCACACATCGGCATGAAAATCTTTGCCAGCCCCATTGATGACCCCATTGGCCCCATTGATGTCCTCCCCACCTGGCTCCTCAAACAGATGGGAGCCAACTCCCCCACCTTTCAATGCCTACTTGAAGAAGCAGGCAAGGCAGATGACTGGGGCCTGGCCGCAGATGTACAGCACTACCATGGGTGGGACAAGCACATTGTCGCCCTCCAGGCCAACATTGCTCAGAAGGAAGCCAAGCTCAGGATGGCGTGGGAATCCCAGAACCACGCACACTACCAACTCGAGGCCACGCAACTCCCTGACTGCAACTCCCACATCCATGTGTCATGGGATGGCACTCCCTACACGTGCCACATCTCCCTGGCCAGATGGCGCAACCTTGGTCCGGGATGTCCTAATCTCGATGAGGGTGATGACACCGGTAGCCCTATCCACGACCCACATTGCATGGGAAGTCGCAACACCCACATGGTCCAACCCTTTGATGTCTGATGTGGTGCTGCAGCATGGTAACGAGGAGGGCATGAGGTTGTCTGGCAGCATATATAAGGACTTGCCCTATGCCTAAGAGAGGGCAAGTCAAATCTTTTGTCATACTCCCCATGAACAATAGCAGTTTACTTTCTCACCCACTTTCTCTCTCTCTCTCTCTCTCTCTCTGAGCCACATTGGACATGTGCTTAACCTTAACTAAGGTTCCCATGCTCAAACTCTGAGTACTGTACACGGCGGTGACATGTGGTGACACTGGCAGCCCCTGTAGCGGTGCATGTGGTCCAGGAAGTCACAATGGTCACCCCGGACAACCGTTTGAAGCTTGATGTGGTGCCGCAGCACAGTCATAGGGGAAGCACAAGGTGTGGCTAGTTGTGTATATAAAGACTTGCCCTATGCTCAAGAGAGGGCAAGTTGAATCTTTTGTTGTACTCCCCATAAGCAATAAAACCTACATTCTCCCACCTCTCTCTCTTTCTCACTCTCTCTCTCTCTTGTAAGACACGTCAAACATGTGCTTATCTAAGGTTCCCATGCTTGAGCTCTGAGTACCATATGCAGCAGTGACATCAGATTCAACTTCCTTTATTCAACATTATGGACGAGAACAACTATTGTTGACACACCTGCCAAAGAGGATGCCCCACCAAATCCATGCATCATCTGGGCAGAGACAGCCCTAACTGAAGGATTCACACACCCTCACCATGTATTCAACCGCATCAACAGCACAGAAGAACCAGTATACCACCTTGGCAACAGGTGGTATGAACTATTCCAACTAGCAGATGGATGACTTGCTATCAGCAAAAGAGAGAAAGAAATGGAGTACCGAGATTCAAATCACACAGGAACCCTAAGCCACAGCTCCCAAGACTCTGACTCCTCAGATGATATCCAAGAGGACACACAGACCACACAACAAATCAGACATGCATCAGTGAACATATCATGACTGATGAACCCCCACCGCTATTGTACAACATGTCTACCACCACAGTTGCATACACATCGACCATACTCGACCCAGACACAAACCCAGACCAGCAAGCCGGCCCCACCACCCTGCAGGGGCAACTGAACTGGGCCTGCTGTGCCACGCCTTATGCCAGGGCCCAGCAGGACCAAGTGGACCCCTGGGAGCAGGACCAAGTGGCGGACCCCTGGCCCTAGGGCCCCCTGGGCCAGGACCACCAGCACCAGGACCACCTGTGATAGGAAACGTGCCCGCCCCACTTGGTGGCACAGGAGATGCCAAGGCATATGGCAGCCTACCCTGTGAGTTCTCAGGCGACCAAGCCCTCGCCGAGGACTTCCTGCAGGAATTGAAAACCTACATATGCCTTAATGCCCATGTCCCCAACTTCACCTCACCCATTTGGAAAACCTCCTTTGCACTCACCTTCATCAAGGGACCTGCAGTCTCAGGCTGGATGCACAACATGGGTGATTGGATTGATGCCCTTGACCTGGTTGCTGATGACCACCCTGATGTATGGGACCAGTTCCAGAACAAATTTTGTGCCCAATTTATGGACTTGCAATGCACACAAAGAGCCCAAACCAAGATAGAGAACCTGAAGATGCAGTGGCCCCACATTGACCAGTACATTGTGGACTTCAAACAACTCACATATGAAGCAGGATACACTCAGGGGGACAAACTGGTCACCCGCCTCTTGCTCAAAGGGTTGACCAAATCCATCATCACTGAAGTGCTCATACACCCCATACCTGCCAATCATTAAGACACCAAGGAAAAAGCCATTCAGTGCAATAAGGCCCATCAAATGTGAGAGGCCATCACTGGAATCACAACCAGCACCACCACATGCCCATTTGGGCAATGGCAACGCCCCACGACTAATGCACCCCAACAGCTGTTCTTCTTCCAACAATGACAGTCTAATGCGCCACAATATAACTTGTCCACTGCCCCAAGAGTGATGGCAAACCAACCAGTTCCCATGGACCTGGACTGTATTTGAGTACCCAGGACCCAGCAAGGCACCTTCTCCTACAACCATATCATGCAGATGCAAGAGTCTTGAGTCCTGTGGGACCACCCACCACATCAATGGGGGCCATGCTTCAAGTGTGATAAGGAGGGACACTTTGTGTGCAACTGTGCACAGTGAAAGGGGGTGCACACTTGAACCACAGATTGGATCCTGTACAAGGCTGACCAAGCCCAGTCAGTGGCCTCCCTGGTTGAAGTCCCCCCAGACCCCATCCGCAACATACGCGAGCATCTAGATGCACTCCCCCTGGAACAGCAGGGAGTGTCATGAACCATTTCCCGGAGAGGGCCCTTGAAGGACCCTTCCTTATGAGAGGAAACCCAGCCTCTATGGTGTCACCCTGTTCACACAGACAAAAGGGGTGAGTAGAGGTGTCCACAATATCATGCACGCATTGTCATGCGAGCAATTCTTGGCACAATCAACATACAGCAAGCCCTACTCAATGGCAACCCTTTTAGCAATAAAAGACAGTATTATAGCCTCCCTAAGGACCCTTTAGGATGACTCTAAGTGCTCTACAATAGACACTAACACAACACTAAAGACCCTACAACGCGTTATTAGACTAACTCTAATAACCGTAGAACAAACTATAAAGCAATACTAAAGACCTTAATAGAAGTATTAGGGTCAACTCTAAGGACCCTAATGAAACTATATAAGGGGCCTTATAAGCAACTCTATTCTCTGAACCAAACTACAAGTCCTCAAATGACCGGCCCTAAACTAACTAACAGCAAATGGATCAGGTGCGTTACACATGTACTAAAGCAAGTGAACATGTGGACAGTAGAGGCTCTTACTCATCAAGAAGAGCCTTCTTACTTGGCAGCTTACTGAGCATGACTGAGCATGCTCAGTAAGTGTACTCTGACTTCTTACTCATCCATCTATTGTGCTTGATAACAAGGTTATAACTTGTTCCCTGTTTTAGCAGTTCTTTTGTAGTATATAAGCACTCAATAAAGTAGTGGACAGTCTTCAGACTGTCCATTTGTTTACAGCACTCTCTAACCCTGGGATACTCCTTTAAGGACCATCCCCTTGTGATCATTCTGGCTTCTTCCCTGCGTACCTGCTTGACTTGACCAGTAACTGTACCTCTCTGGTACCTGCTACTGCTTTGGACTCTGCTCCTTGCCCACACCATCTTAGATGTCTATTGACTTGTCTTCAAGCTTATCCCTCGCTCTTGAACTGGATAGTTCAACAATGAGTCCTGACAGGGAGAGCTTTCCACCCAGCTCAATGAGTCTCCAAATTTTCCCTCAGCCTGATCTGTACAGCCTGGATCAGGAGTTGTGATTGTAACATTTACTTGTCTAAAAGAAAGTTGATGACAATAAAATGCTATTTCCATACTGATCACAAGAGGGCTGAAACCCCAACTCTGTTGGACTCTGGAGCCACCAAGAACTTCCTGAATGAACAATCCATGTGAGACTGTCATGAACCATTTCCCAGAGAGGGCCCTTGAAGGACCATTCCTTATTAGAGAAAACTCAGCCTCTATGGTGCCACCCTGTTCACATGGACAAAAGGGGTGAGTAGAGGTATCGCATGGGTATTGTTGCATGAGTGATTCTTGGCACAATCAACATACAGCAAGCCCCACTTGATGGCAACCCTTTTAGCAATAAAGGACAGTATCATAGCCTCTTGAAGGACCCTCTAGTATGACTCTAAGTGCTCTACAAGAGGCACTAACAAGACATTAAAGGCCCTACAATGTGCTATTAGACTAACTCTAATAACCTTAGAACAAACTATAAAACAATACTAAGGACCTTAACATAAGTATTAGGGTTGACTCTAATGACCCTAATAGAACTATATAAGGGGCCTTATAAGCAACTCTATTCCTTGAACCAAAACTACAAGTCTTTAAATGACCAGCCCTAAACTAACTAACAGTAAAATGAATCAGGTGCTTTGCATGTGTACTAAAGCAGTGAACATGTGGACAGTAAAGGCTCTTACTCATCAATAGGAGCCTCCTTACTCAGCAGCTTACTGAGCATGACTGAGCATGCTCAGTAAGTGTACTCTGACTTCTTACTCATCTGTCAATTGTGCTTGATAACAAGGTTATGACTTGTTCCCTATTTAGCAGTTCTCTTGTAGTATATAAGCGCTCAATAAAGTAGTGGACAGTCTTCAGACTGTCCATTTGTTTATGGCACTCTCTACCCCTGGGATACTCCTTTAAGGACTGTCCTCTTGTGATCATTCTGGCCTCTTCCCTGCATCACTTCTTGATACTATCAGTAACTGTACCTCTTTGGTACTTGGTACTGCTCTGGACCTTACTTCTTGCCCATGCTGTCTTGGACATCTATTGTCTCATCTTTGAACTTATCCCTTGCTCTTGAACTGGATTATTCAACAGTGAGTCTTGACATCTGGACAGTCTCCACCAACCTGTGCTGACCAGTTGACTCATCAAGTGTCTGACAACACCCCAATCACTGGGTCTCTGGAGCCTCACACTCCCAACATCCAACTGCTTTCCCTTCCCCAATCATTTCCCCTTGTCCTGGGCCTGTCTCTGCCACACGGACTTCCCCCCATTGCAGCTCTTCCCCTTCTGGGGACTTATGTGGAGGACAACCCTTCTTCTGACCAAGAAAACCTTCCCCCTGTCCCACACAGCTTCTTCAATCCTCCGGATTGTGCAGAGTATGCCTATCATCCCCACCAGTTTCAAGTGTATTGTGTCCAACATAACAAACTTGAACACTGGTGCCCTTTGGAGTAGGCAGGATGATGCAACACCCTCTCTTCCATCCCTACTATACGTCACTTGCTCCAATGACCATCCACTGACACCTTTGTTTCCCCATTTTGGGCAAAGACTGCTCACACTTTTGTAGTACTGCCTACCAACTCTGACCTCATCAAACAGTTTAACTTAGCAAGCTTTGAGGTGTGTAGCTCTGTAGGGATATACCCACCAGACATAGAGTTCCCCTTTGGTCGCCTCCATTACTTGTTCAATTCTTCCATACACTGTCACCTGAATATGCTGCCCCCCATCTATTGCTTTGCGTACCAGGGATCATTCATCATCACTTCTATTCATGACTTCCTTCATAGCAGAGTATATTACTCATATGCTTGTTGAACCGGAACCCGAACGGATCAAAGAAGGCAAAGACCTTCATACAAGGTTCAAGATCCGCTCATAGATGTTATGTGTTAGACAGAACTTTAGTATATGCGCTTATGGCAATAGGGTTACGCATACTACGCTATCTATTACAAGATGCAGCCTTATGCTGCGTCTAGAACATTTCCACATCACACGTCACTTAATGCGCGATATAGTGGACACCTGTAGTCACCTCTTTTGGACTTAGGAACAGCCCTGGGTCATAGAGGTATAAATACCATACTTGTAGACGAGTATACACATCGCTCTACACCCCAATATCACTTGAGCATCAGCACAACCTCTAAGGTGGGTTGCTTGGCCTGTTAGCTGCGCTCTATGCTGCGCAACAATGCTTACCTAAGGATAGCTGAGGGAGTACATATATTGTTTGAGAACAGCTACTTGAACTCCCTAGACAACCTCTGTCTTTACCCTGCTTTGTCTCGCTTTTGCTTCCTTCCACACCTCCCTCTGAGTCCCTTGCTTACTTTGGATCCCCTTTGTCCAAGTGTCATCAACATAGCTACCTAGTGCACAGTTCTTAAAAAGTAAGAACTACCCTTGTAACACTAGACTGAGAAATCAAAGTTTCTGCAGTGCCTCCAAGGTTCACGGTCTCCCCCAACCTGAGCATTGATTCTGAGTATGACTCAGAAGACGACGCAATCCTCCATCAAAGGGAGCTCATTGCTAACCACCTCCCTATCCTCTGAGACATTTACTTCCCCCCAATCTCTACTGTCAACATTTATTACTGGCAACAGATTGATATCTGGTTGCACAATGCCTATGTCCTCTGAGACTTGGTAGGCCTCCTCCCATTTGGACAAATCTTAAACCAGGTGCAATACAACCTTTTCATTGACACCTTAAACCACCTTGTCAAACCTGCTCACTGCCAACTCTTGTTCTGGCACCTCTCGAACTCAAGGAACTTTGATGGGGAACTGACCAGCATCCTCACCCTCACTGATAGCGACAATAAGCTCTGTCAAGGCTCACTGTTGAACTATCCAGTTCAAGAGTGAGGGATAAGCTTGAAGACGAGTTGATAGATGTCTAAGATGGCATGGGCAGGGAGCAGAGTCCAAAGCAGTAGCAGGTACCAGAGAGGTACAGTTACTGGTAAAGTCAAGCAGGTATGCAGGGAAGAAGCCAGAATGGTCACAAGGGGACAGTCCTTAAAGGAGTATCCCAGGGATAGAGAGTGCTGTAAACAAATGGACAGTCTGAAGACTGTCTGCTACTTTATTGAGCGCTTATATACTACAAAAGAACTGCTAAAACAGGGAACAAGTTATAACCTTGTTATCAAGCACAATAGATGGATGAGTAAGAAGTCGGAGTACGCTTACTGAGCATGCTCAGTCATGCTCAGTAAGCTGCTGAGTAAGAAGGCTCCTCTTGATGAGTAAGAGCCTCTACTGTCCACATGTTCACTTGCTTTAGTACATGTGTAACGCACCTGATCCATTTGCTGTTAGTTAGTTTAGGGCCGGTCATTTGAGGACTTGTAGTTTGGTTCAGAGAATAGAGTTGCTTATAAGGCCCCTTATATAGTTCCATTAGGGTCCTTAGAGTCGACCCTAAGACTTCTATTAAGGTCCTTAGTATTGCGTTATAGTGTGTTCTACGGTTATTAGAGTTAGTCTAATAACATGTTGTAGGGTCTTTAGTATCATGTTAGTGCCTATTGTAGAGCACTTAGAGTCATTTTAAAGGGTCCTTAGGGAGGCTATAATACTGTCTTTTATTGCTAAAAGGGTTGCCATTAAGTATGGCTTGCTGTATGTTGATTGTGCTGAGAATTGCTTGCGCAACAATGTGCATGTGATATTGTTGACACCTCTACTCACCCCTTTTGTCTGTGTGAACAGGGTGACACCATAGAGGCTGGGTTTCCTCTCATAAGGAAGGGTCCTTCAAGGGCCCTCTCTGGGAAATGGTTCATGGCAAGCTCTGGACTGAGGTGATCCAACACTATGCCCTCATTCAAGAGTTATTGGAAGGTCAGGCATTGTACTACCTGACCTTGTTCACCCTCACACATGAGCATATTGCCATGCAGTGCAACTACCTTTGTCTCAACCAATTTGTATGGAAGGGACAAATGACCCTCCAGCTAGCATTTGTGGAGGGAAGAAGATATATTTACAACTGGATTGAAGCTATGTGGACCCATGGCATTATTGACACTCCACAGAATCTGGTAGACCCTACAGGACTGTACTCTCTGCCTCCAGCAGTCTACACAGGCCCCCCCCATTCCTGAAGAACTTTCCACCATCAGTTGACCTCTTACCCCCATGGTAAGACAAACCCCAATGAGCAGCATTTGTACCCACTGGTCCCCTACCCCAACTTGCCCAGCCATCTGCCTCTGCCTCAGAGAGGTGTGCAATTGTGGCTTCCGACCTGACACAACCCCCATGCAACCAGGTATAAACCTGTGGACCTTTGAAGATAGACATCTCCTGCACCAACCACTCTGGCACCCTCTCACAGACGAAGAGGCTGTCACTCTGCTTCTGCAGTTTCAAGCTCCTGAGTAGATCACCCATTGCCTCTTACTCCCCCAGTTATCCTGGCCCTGCTTCCATTCACTGACTGTCTGTTAACCCCCTTCACTACTCCTTTAGTAGAACACTCAAGTAGTAGCCAGTCACCCCCAGGTTCCATAGTTGGCTTACAATGCTACTTTCCTGAGTTAGTGTACTTAGGATCAGTACTACCCCATAGAATGTGTAGGGAATTATTAGACTTCAAGAATCATCATAAAGAACTGTGGCACATGTGAACACAAGCCTTTGTTCACATAGACCACCCCATAGAAGAAATCAGCCAGTTTGCTCCGCACCCGTTAGACTTTGAAGGTATTCTCTGGAAAAGCCATATAGCCATAACATACTCTGGTGTCACTCAGGAATACTTCTGCATCACCCAAAACCTTCAAACCCAACAATGGGGCATACCCACACTGCTCCCAGCATACACTGTCACATACCCGTGGGATGCAACTCACTGGACCATCATACCCCTTGAAGCGAGCCAAACCAGGGCGCGCAGAGTTCGTGGGGCTGGACGGCGATCCAAAGACGGTTGTCTTGACCCAAGAGCAAGAGGAATGAGGAGGAAGGGAGAAGAGAAGGAGAGGAGAGGAGAGCAAGATCACTTGCGCGCAGTTGTTTCTGACTGAAGGTAAGGAGAACTCAAGAAGACTGTATTCCTCTTCCTCTTTTTTTTCTACTACAGAGTAGCTAGGTGTTTTATATACAGGAGAGAAGTACTAAGGATGAAAGGCATGAAAGGGAGATAGGCATGAAAGAGAATCAAGACTGGTCGAGACGGTCGAGGCCATGGTGAAAGGCCTGAGACGAACGCGTCGCATGTGCCGAGGCGTGGCGTGTGCACGTGGTCGGTGGCGAGGACTGGGCGATGCGATGCGAGGAAGGAGGCAAGGTGTGGGAGGAGGCCGAGCGTCACGCATCGTGCGCGGTCCGCACGTGGTTCCGAGGCCAGCGATATGGCTCACCTTACACCCTTTAGAATTCCAATAGCCACTTATGCAGAAGTAGTAAAAGGTGAAGGCCTTTACAAACCACATGACCACAGAAAGTGCATCCTTCACCTCACAAGAAGGAATCAACACCTTTTTGAACTATTGTTCTATTGCAAGGACCCCTACTGCCACTGGCACAAGGATTGGCACTACACCCGCATCTGGCATAAGTCTTGGGACCAATAGCCCACCATTTGACCAGCAACATATGCAGAGGTTGTAAAGGGGGAGAACCTTTACAAACCTATACACTTCATTGGGCACATCTATTACTGCACACCAGAGGAGCACCGCCACTCCTTAGAACATCCCTATTTCTATAAGGACCCATATTGCCTGTGGTACAAAGACTGGCATCACTAGTGAATGAGTCAAAGTCTGGAAGAAGAGATGTTATGTGTTACGAACCAAGGCCAAGTCCTGGCTGAAGATTGTCCTATTTTACTCAAGAAAAAACCTCTCTCACTTTGCATTACCGACTCCCTTCCATTTTCTGGGCTATCCCTCCTGCGGTACAAGATATTGCTATTGCAAAGACACTATAACACGACCAGGCACCAGTTTCCTAATCGGGTAATCATCGCGTGGCAGCCACATGGCCACTCAGCCACCATGGACCCGAAACAGTGGCACAAACTCTTAGAAACTGTTGCATAACTCATCTGATGTCATCAAGGCTCCAATGACATCATGGCTGACTGAGCGACTCCACAGTGACCTCATAGGCTCACTAAGCGCTCCACAGTGACATCATAATGATGTCATCGCTCCACAATGATCAGTAATGCGCTCAGTAAGCCTGAAAGTTGACACAAGCAAGTTTATGCCTCTGTAGTCCTATAGGATGGTACCAAAGAGTCTAGAATAGTCCCAGTGCTTTGTAATCGACCCTGTATACTGTATATAAGCCCCAATGAAGCATGGCAGTCGTCAGACTGTCCATTTGTGATACTCTCATCTTCCTGGGTACTCCCCTGCGACCGCTCAGTTTAAAGACTCCTCCCGCTTCCAAGGTACTCTTCTACGACCGCCTTGTTTAAAGCCCCCTCGTTGCACTGGCTTCTAACCTTCGCCTCTGCCTCCAGTTACACGTACCAGTCCCCATCTGGTACATCTTAGTCATTTGGCTCGTCCTCTTGTTCAACGCCGCCTACGCCGCGTATCATCTGTTCCGACCTTTGCCCACCTGCTCCTGAGTCCACACGGATCAGCAGTACGTGTCTTGACATTATGAAGGCCCCTCTGAAAGTGAACAACTACAAATCCCTGTCTTCTTCTGCAACATCAACTATAACATCACTGGAGAGTACTATACTGGCTTCTGCAGAGACCAATCTGTCACCCAATATGACACCCTTTACGACCACTGGATCTTAGATGCAAGAAAAGATGTTGACAAAGAGGACATCAAACTCTCTCAAGAGACTTTCTGAACCCTCATCCCTGAAGTCACCTTCCTTTGCAATTTTGACCTCCTCACTGGGACTGCAACATTTCAAGGTTGAACATTGGAGTAGAAACCTTGAACTATTCATATACCAAAACCACAAACCAGTCGATTTCTTGACTGCTCAGGAAGAAGCAGAGCAAGCAGAGGTTACCCACAACCTTGAAGCTACAGTAGAAACTGCGTCAAGGGTTCTATCCCAGGTCACCAGAGCTCTCACACTGGTGAGAGGGAACACACCAACACCAAGTCCATCTAGAGTACCAGGAGGGTTTGATTCCCCAGAACCTAGCCATCTTCCAACTCCTGTAACAGTAGGACAGCGTACAGTAGTGGCACCCCCACCACCACCTCCATCTCCTACATGCAGAACACCATGAGCCCCTGCTCCTCCATTCAGAACACCAGCATCACCAGCATCACTTGCACCACTGACTCCACCAGCACCACCACCAGTAGCACCTACACAAGTGGCACCACTGGTGCCCCTTGCACCGCCAGCTCCAGCTCCGCCACCACCCCCTGTACAACCTGCTCCAATGGCAGCACCAGCACCTGCCCAGGTACAACAAAGTCATATCATTGGGACCACCCCAGAGGCCTTTGATGGCAAGGCAGAGAATGCAGAGACATTCTGGGCCATGCTAGACAACTATTACTATATCAACCTGGACTTGTTCCTGGATGAAGGAAAGAGGGTTGCAGCTGCCCTTACACATTTAAAAATAGGTACCCTGGCTGGGACTTGGGCTCAAGAACTAATGACAAAGGCCCAAGCCTTACAACCCATCAATTATGGCTTGTGGCAAGACTTTAAGACAGCATTTGCTGATCATTTCATCCCAGCGGACGCACAGCTTGACAAGGCAATACCCCTTTCAATGAATGGTACCAGAAGTGGTCCCATCATGTGACCCACTCACAAGCAGATAAAAACAGGAAGATGTTTGCCTTCCACTGTAACCTAAATCAAGGAATCCACACAAAGATACTGGTATAACATCTGCCCCCACTACCTTAGCAGCACTAGTCAAGAAGGCACATGAGTTTGATCAAGTATATCACATGTAGATGTCACCATCATGCCATACAGGGAAACCAACCATATGAACAAGGGGGCTAACCACTAATGACCCCAGACACCCCAGTAGAAATCAACCTCTATCAGGGGGAACCAGGTGAGCAGTGCTGGAACAACAACACCCCATGTAACACTCTCACAAAGGCCGAGAAACAACACCGCACAGAATTGAAACTGTGCTACTACTGTGGCAAACCAAACCACATGGCTAAAGACTGCAGGTCTAAGAAAGCCACCACTCATGCTCGCTGCCCTGGACAGTCCTTGCAGATGGCAGTCCATTCAGCCACCTTTCAGGAAGAACAATTTGAACAGAAAGAAACTGACCTGGTTCCTATTGCATCTCTTGTAACTTGATGTGAAAGTCTTGCTGCTAACATTCCATGTCCCCATTCTGCCCCTATGGATTTTTGATAGAACCCCTTAGTGCACCACTAAGGAATATGGTACAGATTGCCACTATACCCATACAAATCAATTACCCCAAAGTCTTTACAAAGAATATAAGATCCCCTTCCATAGCCTTGAAAGTAACACTCATGGGGGAACTCAGCAGCAAGGAAATCAGTGCAAGTGCTCTCATAGACAGTGGGGCAGAAGGAATGATAATCCACAGGCAATTCATGAACCAACATAACCTCCACCTTTGCAGCCTTCAAAAGCCCCTACCAGCACAGAATGTGGATGGCACCACAAACACTATGGATTAATCAGATATAGCACCATCCAATGACTTTGAATCAAAGCAATGGGAGGCACACATGATGAACAGGCAGAGTTCCTTGTTACCAACATAGGAGACTATGACATTATTCTGGGTACTGACTGGCTAAGACACCACAACCCCAACACCAATTGGACCAATGACACTATCACTTTACAAAACTGCCCGGTGATGTGTGTAATGACACAACCCTCCATAATGGTCCTATCAACTCACAGTACACGTGGAGAGTCGATAAAAGCCCTCACTTTCCTGGAAGATGAAGAACCATCATTCAAACATGTAGCAGCCTTAATATTTCAGGACACTATGGATAAGGAAGAGCCCCTTGTTGACCAACAAATGTTGTGCAGCATAGAGCACAGCTAACAGGCCAAGAAACCCACCTTAGAGGTTATTCTAATGCTCAAGTGATATTGGGGTGTAGAGCGATGTGTATACTCATCTACATGTATGGTATTTATACCTCTATGACCCAGGGCTGTTCCTAAGTCCAAAAGAGGTGACTACAGGTGTCCACTATATCGCGCACATAGTGACGCATGATGTGGAAATGTTCTAGACACAGCGTAAGGCTGCATCTTGTGATAGATAGCATAGTATGCGTAAACCCATTGCCATAAGTGCATATGCTAAAGTTCTGTCTAACACGTAACATCTATGAGCGGATCTTGAACCTTGTTTGAAGGTCTTTGCCTTCTTTGATCCGTTCGGGTTCCGGTTCAACACTCCCCCTTGCTAAGTGCATCGGTAGATGCTGTGAGCATTTTCCCACATTCAGGGGTAGAACGTTAGTCCTAGCTGCTCCCTGAATTTAAGGAACTTGATGCGACCAAGGTTCTTGGTGAACATGTTGGCTGGGTTGTTAGCCCCTTCAATAAAGAATAGCTCCATCTGTTTGTTTTGTATGACTTCACGAATGAAGTGATAGCACAAGTCAATGTGTTTGATGCACTTTTCTTGTACAGGGTTGGAGGCTAAGAATATTGAGCCTTGGTTATCACCAAACAGTGGGATGGGAGCAAGATTGATGCCAAGTTCTGTTAGTAAGGATTTAATCCAAACCAACTGTCTGCTAGTGTCAGAGAGTGACATGTACTCGGCTTCTGTGGATGAGAGCGTGACTGTTTATTGCGCTTGTGAGTTCCACAAAAATATTGCTCCAGCCAGGTTCACCATATAGCCTGTAGTGGACTTCCGATTAGTTGGATCAGAAGCCCAGTCAGAGTCGGCATATGCCATCAAGCTGCCATTAGATGGTCCATCATAGACCAAAGCATAATTAGCAGTTCCCAAGAGGTATCAGCAAATATAGAATGCACAATTTAAATGATCCTCTGAGGGATTGGCAGCATGTTGCGACAACTTAGTGACCACAAAGGCTATGTCTGGACACGTTCCAAGCATTATGTATAGGAGTGATCCTATAACTTGCTCGAATTTTGACAACAAGGCTGGGTCAGTAGCGGAAGTGTTGGGAGAGGGGTGATAGCCCTCTGGTAGCGGAGTACATCAGGAAATTTACATAAAACTTTTTGAGCTTTATAAAGATGTTATACAGCCACAAAGTAATCTAAGTTCGTAAAGTACCAAAAAGATCCGTCAAGACAGAAAGTCTTGCCGGAATTAGTGTAAGACTTTGACTGCATTGCCCACCCCTCGCCACTGACCATGCACACTGCCATGCCCCAGCTCACGTGACACATTTGCGTCTCAAGCCAACCACCTCGCCCAGTCCCAATCCTCTGTTCCCCCTTCACCATTCCCAACTTCGTCCTCCATCACAGTCACTGTCCCCACATCACCAGCTTCTGCCGCCATCTCTCCGTTGCCCACAGTTGTCATCACCGCCACCTTAGTCTCATCCACCTCCATCATCACTCTGCCTGCCCCAATGGCCCCAGCCCCAGCCCCAGCCTCTCCAGCTGCCATCTCTGCTTCACTCGCCTCCACCACTACATCTACGCCCATCGCCATTGCCCCTGCGTCATCAGTCATGCCTGCCTCGGCCTTAGCTTCACCCCTCGCACCCTCAGTAGCACCACCAGTCGCCGTCCCTGCTTTGCCCATGATCGTCACAGCCACTGCCTCACCCCTGTGCTCACCCATCATCACCTTTGCCGCATGCAATTCAGCACCCACCACCTCAGGCCCAGCTCAGCCAACCGCCGCCGCCATACCAGCCCTCACGGTCTTGTCTGCCACCCCTGCCTTCACCTCACCTGCTCCCACGCCCTCAGTCATCTCATCCCCCTCAGCCCCAGTCACAACCTCGCCTGCCTTAAAAGTCTCAGCCTTGCCACTCGCCTCTGTCGCCTCTGCTGCTCTTGCCTCACCCTCTGCCGCCCCTGTAGCCTCAGGCTCACCCACTGACATCTTAGCGCCACCCACCACCTTAGACATGGCTCAGTCAGCTGCCACCACCATGCCCTCAGCCTCATCCATTGCCCTGGCTGCCACGTCAGCCCCCACTGCTCTGTCCCCACTGTCTGCCATTGCCCCCACGTCGCCCACTGCTGTCTCCCCTCTGTCTGTCGCGCGCTCCGTCGTTGCCTTCACTCCATCCATCTCTGTCATCACACCACCACCACCTCCTTGGTCTTGCCCACAGCCTCACTGCCATTTGCCACCACCATTTTAGATTCGCCCAACTCCAGCATCACAGCACCATCACCACCCCCTGCCACCAGCACCGCCTCAAAAGACCAAGAAGGCCCCGAACCCAAACACAAACTTAGCCTCCACACACCACCGCAGAAGGAGCAGCAGCACCATAGGAGAAGCCGCCGCCGCCGATGCCGACATCATGCCGCACACCACCTCTCACATCACCTCCCTGTCCACTCACGTGTCACCGCCCACATCTGCTGCTGCCACCTGCATTGGAGACAACCTCACCACCGCTGCCACAAGATGACAAATGCCACCCTCATGCAAGCCGCCCCATGCATCCTCCACCTCCACATCCGCCACCATCTCACCACCACCTTCACCCTCTTCTCCATCGCCTCCATCTCCCATGACCCTCACCCTCCAGCGTCGCCACCCTCTCTCACCACTGCCCTCACTCTTGCTGCCCCATTGCCTCACCCAACTGCGCTGATGCCTCTAACAAGAGCAACAACAAGAGCAGCCACAGCAACACTTCTCATTGCCATTGCCATCACCACTTGCCACTTGCCTCTTTTGTTGCCCCCACTACACTTGCCATCACCATTGCATACTCCATCACTACCAACACTGCCTCAACAATTTAGATGCACAAGGCCTCAAAATGTTTGCATTAAGATGCTTGACCAAGGATGGTCAAAATTTCAACCCCCTGGAAGATGTAAGGTGAATCATGGCTGGTCACTGAATCATGTGTGGAACACATCTTACCCCACTATGGTACTGGCTTTCTACCTAAAGACTTCAGTTATATTAATGCTCTTGATTCATTTAAGTCTTATTTTGTGAATCATTTTGTTGACTATCATGCACATGAACTCCTTCAGCCTCCTAACTAACTTTACAAACTTTATTAACCTTTCCAACTTTTTTGACTTTATGTGGCACCTTGATGACACTATTGAACTTTGCAAACTTTTGACTTTAGGAGTGACCATTATAAAGCCAAAAAGCCAAAAAAGTTGAAAAAAAATGTGTGATTTTTCTGATGTAGGAGCAGGGTTTGCGTTAAGCAAGTTGAAACACTGCAGCACTTTCCTAAGATATTCAGTCTGATCCAGATGTATCTGGCCAGACTTGCGTATGATGCGCATGCGTAGAAATTCTTGGGCATCACCCAGATCTTGACATTCCCAGAGCTTCATGAAGCACTCCTTGGTTTTATTGATTTGTTTTTTGTCTGCTCCAAAGAAGAGCACATCATCAACATAGACGATGGCTATAATGCTCTTGTCTTTACTAACAAAGAGCCCAGAATCAGACATAAGGCGAATAAGGCCAAGCAAGGCCATGGACTTGTCAAGGGCTTTCCACCATGCAAGTGCTGCTTGCTTGAGTCCATATATTGCGCATTTTAGGCACATGACTTTACGCTCTTGGCCTTTTATTTTGAAGCCCTCAGGCTGCTCCATATAGAGCTCTTCATTGAGCTCACCATAGAGAAAGGCAGTCTTGACGTCTAGTCCACTAATGTGCCAATTTTTAAGTGCTGCAAGCACAATCATCAGGCGGACTGTCTCAAACTGTACCACAGGTGAGAATATTTCGTCATAGTCAATGCCTTCTACTTGGGAGAAGCCTTTGGCGACTAGTCTGGCTTTTTTACAACCATCAGACTTAAGGTCAAATACCCATCTATTTTTGCTTATTTTGTGATCCGAGGATTGACTAGTTTGAAGACTTTGCATCTGTGGAGGGATTCCAACTCCTCGCGACAAGCATCTTTCCACTCCTTTTGGAGTTCACTTGGCATTTGCAGAATGTCCCTAAAGGTCCATTCACGAATTTTCACAGTATCGGGTGCTTCCGAACTTAGTGGAACTGCTTGGGCGAGCAGATAGTTCAGAAATTTGACTCCCCCTTCCCTTGCAAGATGTAGAATGTCTTCTACCTCATCCTCAGAGGCTTGTGGCGGTTGATCGTCAAGGATGACAGGATGGTAAGGGCCTGGTGTGGCCGATCCTGACGTACTATCCTCGCCGGAGCTACCAGGTTGGTTTTCTGTCATTGTTCTCCATGTGTGTGTGCACTGAACATCTTTTTCCACTTCTGTGGGGTGTCTGCATTCACCATAGACATTGCCAGGATGGGTAGGTACTTTCCTCAACCGCTGAGACCTTCGAAGAGGTACAGGCTCTTCAACGGGAGGAGGGGACATTGTAGGAGGGACGGGTGTTTGCTCGCATTCCTCTTCTTGTGGTGCCTGTATAGGCTGCTCAGCGTCCTCACTTTTAATTGTAGGGAGTGGGTCATCAACACCAGGAATGGTGTCTTCAACAGGTTGTTGCGGTAGTTCCTCATGCAGCTCATTAATCCTTGTGGTACCTTTAGTGCACACTTTGTCACATTTGGGGTACAGGGTCTCATCGTAGAGGGCGGTGGCATTAGTGTAAAGCATATTATTAGGGAGCCTCATAAAGAGTGAGGCTTTGATTCCCTCAGTATGACCAAGGTAGATCATTAGCTTGCTTTTAGGCAAAAGCTTATTGACTTCGACACTTTTCTGGTATGTGCACATATGCACTGCAACCAAATACTCTGAGGTGTGAGATATCAGGGACCTTGTTCTTTAGGACTTGTAGGGTGTATGCCATTGAAGGTGTCTGGCAGGTGTCCTATTGTAACAGTGTGTCCCATGATTCACTGCAAATTCCCACCAGGAGGGAGGTAGACAAGCTTCAAGGCGCATTGCCTGAGCTTTGTCCATTACAGTGCACATAAAGCGCTCTGTGTGTCCATTCTGTTGTGGAGTGTAGGGGGCGCTTTGCAGGATTTTAATTCCTTCATCCTTTAGGATGTTGTCAAAGGCCTCGGACTTGTACTCTCCACCAGCATCGGACATCCACTCTTTGATTCCTGCTTTATATTGGTTCTTTATCATAGCAAGGAATTGCTTGATGGCCATTATGGTCAACTTTTTATTTTTTAAGAGTGTAATCCATGCATAGGAGGAATAGTCATCAATGAAGCTGACAAAATATTTGTACTTATGATACGACTTCACAGGAAAACTCTTAAGGTCTGAGTGGATATGCTTGAATGGTGCAGAAGCACAAGTTTCAGAAGGAGGGTGGCGCAGATGCAGGCATCTTGCCTGGCACGCAGCCAGAACATACTGGCTGTTCCTGAGGGATTTTCAGGTCTTCAGGGAGACCCTTGGTATGTGTCTTTGCACATGTTATGACATCCTTAGATGGGTGGCCAAGGCATCGGTGAATGACATCATAATCTACCACGTAGATAAGAGAATGTGCTTGCACACTTTCAATTGAGGCATCTAACCAATATGTGGTTTGACCTGGGAATAAGGGGTAAGAGGACAGGATTATACGTCCGTCCTCTGTAGGGAAATATGTCTATTCCCTAATGCATGCATCCCTTGTTGTAAAAACTCCCCCATAGATAATATCCGAGTGTTAATTTTCGGAATATAGAGAACAGGAGAAATGCACGTGACAACCATTTTAGAGTTGACAGTGTGCCGAAGCAACACAGCGCCTTTGCCTTCCACATAATTGTGTTATCGGCAGTTTTAACAGGGGATCTTTCGTGCAGCAAAGCCAGCGTATACTCTATAAAGTCTTTTTTGAAGGTGAAGTGTGCGGATGCCAGAGTCAGGAGCCATAAGGATCCCATTTTACTCAAGTGTGCTTTCCTCTACATCTCGAACAATTTGTTACATTCACTATGCAGGGAACTACTCCCTGCGCTAATTTGTACATTGTGCGATACAAGTGAACACTTTCTAGACATATCTAGCCCGCTTTGGGGCTGGGGAGATGCTAAAAGGTTCCTTAGCAAGTGAAAGGAGAGA
>JAGFNK010000727.1:0-23902 GCA_025769875.1 Russula earlei | reverse complement strand
TCTAACGGTCTTTTCCCAACAAGCATATCCTACTTCTTGTCACGACCGTTATGGATGCTGACGACAGTGGCAGCAAGAGACTTGAGTCCATTCACACACACATTGGCACCCTGACGACACTAACATCAATGACATATGGGCGCCTCATCGTTCTCCATGCTTCGATTCGACAGCCCTGATCGACTTCAGTTATTTATGGGATGTCATGTCCAAGAACGAAGCAGGAAGACGGTAAAGAAACAAGGCGACTTGAATCGAGAGAGAACTAGTTCGACGCACTATCTGGCGAGTATGTCAAGTGATCTACGGCACATGGTGAGGGTGACGTACCAGCACATGGAAACTAACAACACTGAATCATACAGACAGACTACAATAGAATGCGATTAGGCGGTACAGTAAAGTGGGGGAGACCAAGTGACCAAATTAGTTGAACAAATGCCTAGGGGGGGGAGAGGGCAACGAGGATGCCGACAGCAAGTCGATAAGGCAAGCCAACGAGGTGGCAACAGCGACCGCGAGTCTACGTGGCTGGCGGAGACGACCGTTTGCAGTGTCAGAATCATTTTGACGAGACATATGTGGTATTGCATTATCCGGATATCCGAAATTCTTATCAAGTCGAACGGCAGTAAGTGGCTCCGTCTCGTCTTCCTCTATAGTCTCCAGCCGGCTAGGGGTTTTGTATGGTGCAATGGTGGACGGCCTCCCGTTGGTATTTGTGGGACGCTTGGACTTGCAGGAGGCGACGAAAGGTCGAAATAGTTGAAAGTAAAGCCATTAGCAATCGTACGCAGAAAGCAGAAAATCGACCCATGGGCAGACTCATGACGACTGTATGCGCGGTCATCCGTAGCGCTTGACATCGCACTGTTGCCAGGAGCTATTCCGCGAACTCTTTCTACCCGTGCGCGTTCTGCTCGAGAGACGGCCTTCTCCAAGGTAGCGAGGCGTGTATCAAATGAGATGCGGATGGTCTCATTCTTGCGCTCCTGCTTCCGTACGGCGCGTTCGGTATCTTGCAAAGCGCTGCTAATATCGCCGTGCATTTCTTCCACAAAAACTTGCGTTGTCATGACGCGCTTGATCGCCTCGAGCTCCTGCTCTAGACTATTCATGCGATCGGCCATCGCTTGAAGACGAGAGGCGACAATGAGCTGGGCGTCAGGGGAAGGATAGTGGACGGCATCGTGTAGGTGGGTGGTAACGTTCTCGCAAACGAGAGATTAGGTGTCCCCATGGCCGTACCACCCAGCTGCGAGAACGAAAAGTGTGGTACTGAACCACGAGATCGAGTGGATCCCATTCACTATACCCAGAACTGAGCGAAGGAGAGGAGAGCGGCACCAGCAAAAGGTTGTAATCATGGAGATGAAAAAGATACGCAAGTTCGTGCCTCTGAAGCTCAGCTGTTGCCAGTCTCTTTTGGACTTTGATTGCAGCTTCATCCTCGCATCCTGGTGGGTTCAGTGAGGAAAGAGAAGGATGAGATCTCCGTTGCCGGGCAGCATGGTAAAGTTCCCATGGAACTTAGAGGACATCAGTGACCTGGCCAAAACAAAACAAGATCATTACAACATACCCTGCACAAGTTGATGCAGGTAAACGATCAAAAACAAGACGAGGAAGAGGTTCTTGATTTGATCGGTCCCAGTAAGCCAATTCGCGAGTGGGACGATTACCGCAATAATAATAGAAAGGTCCGAGTCCGCCCAAGAAGAGGGCGAGGTGGACCTTTGTTAAACTCACTTCCCACATCGGGGTGTCGACTTCGTCGGTCATTCGTCCCTCTCAGGGGTGGCACTGTTGTGTTTCCAGCAGGGTCCTGTTCGTCGCTCTCATCAGCGCTCATGTCGCTGGGGTCATCCTCTCCAGAAGAGGGCTGTATGTGGTCCAAGCATCTGAATGAAAATCGTGACGATAGTTTTGGGGCTGTCCGAGGGTGTGATGCCGGCGCGGGCGGGATTGGTATCGTTGTGATTGCTGATATTGAGAAACTTATTCCGACTTGCAGAAAGCGCCGTAGTCATGGAAGGTGTGTGAGTATCGTGGCTTAGGCAGTGACACAGCGATGACGGGCAAAAGCCAATTGTCGCGTGGCCACCATGTGTCCTCCTAATCGACGGTCTGCCACTCTCATCCGTCCCGTGGAACGTTCGTTCCGGTAAATGACTGCAGGAACTTGAACCAGCTAAAAGCTACGAGGACAGCTGATATCACCCCCGCAAACTTGATCTTGATGCATTCAAGATACCATCTTGGGACACTTCTTTGTGCTGGTCGGCCAGTGTCGCCCTACTCCATGATGCCCAGCTAGGCTAAGCGAGGCCTTTGTCCACCTGTGTCTCGGTGACGACATTCAACATACGCCCCTCATGCGCCTTGTTTTCCATCGGGCAAGACGCTTGTTGCTTCGGTCCGTCGCTGGTGGACAAACAACCATTCGCGCTCTCTTAACACGGGGAACTTGGCGTTATTCTCTGGTAAGTCTCCTTGGATCCCTGCATAATTTTTGTGTCAGGAGAGTTCACACAGCTGCCCTTTGCGCCTTGCTTTTAGTGCTGGCATCATTAGAGCATCTCCTGTATCATGGGTGCCGAACTCCCAGTTTTTTCCTTTCTCTCGCTCTCTCTCCTCGTTCTGATTCTCCCAGCACAAGTCCACTATGACAACATTCCATCTGCATCTATCATCGCTTGGTTGTTTGTTTCTAATCTCATCCATGCCACCAACTCCGTCTTCTGGTTCGGAAATCAAGCAGAACATGCAGCAACGTGGTGTGACATTTGTAAGAAATTATCCAAGGAATTGACAGTAGATTGACCTCTCCGACAGCTTCCGTCGTGCTCCTTGGGGCTATGGTCGCACTTCCCGGTAGTTTGCTGTGTATTTCTCGGCGGCTTGAGGCGATGACATCCTTTCGTGACTACGAGCAGAGACAAACTAGAACTTACGAAACCGCTTTCGAGGTTGCTATGTGCTTTCTAGCACCGATCCTGTACATGAGCTTGCGTGAGTCACCTAATGTCTGGCTGCAGTCGTCATGGGGCTCATACCAACGCAGATACAATTGTACAGGATCATCGATTTGTGGTACTTGAGGATTTTGGCTGCCAGGCAGCAGTCCATGACTCCCTTCCTGCATTGATTATTGTGTGGGTGCCGCCCCTCTGTATCTCCATGATTGGTATTTTATTTTGCAGTGAGTCAACGCATGGTTATAATGACTCTCCTTCTAACAAGGGGCCATGACAGTTTCCGCAACGATTAATGTTGGCAAGAGCCACTACAACTCGAGGGATCACTTCCCATGCACACCTGAGATGACGTCTTCTCTCTTTATCCGACGTATTATCTTCGCAATCAGTGGGATGCTGTACTTGGCTGTCGTCTACGTCTATGCGTTGTCCTCGATCACGTCATCAGGCTTGTCACCGTGGATAAGCATATCGCAAACTCGCTCGCAAATTTCGCAAGTTGAGGTCGTGCCCTTGCACTCGCCGACGGGAATGCAGAGCAAGCTCATATGGTGGTTTATACCCATTTGGTCCCTTATTCTCTTCGTACTATCTGTTCTCAGCGGGGAGATCCAAAGAGGATATCGTACGACGTTTACTTGGCTCTCTCAGAGGCTCAAAAAGGATTTATTGCCTATTCAGTACGTGTTGGAAGGTCCCAACTAACATCCGATCTCACGGTTTTACACAGCATGAAGTCCTCTTCCAAACGAGTGACCGCCCCCTGTTCACTTGCTCAGATCTGGCTGGGACCACGACCTTGATCTGCGTTCGCCAGTTGGGTCGTTCCGCTCTAACCGCTTTTCTTTTTTTAAGAAGACGGATTCTACTCGTGCTTCCTCTCCTAGTCCCCCCCCCACCAGAGGAAGAAGCCGTGTTCGCTCAGGCTACGCATACGTACCTTGCATCTAGTACCGCTCAGCAACTCTGTCTACCATCACCCCCACCCGCTACCCGGCTTCCGAATCATTCAACGTTTGCATTCATACCCAATCAATCCCGGGGAGGAACACCTACCTTTCCACAGAGGGCGATGGACGTAGACCCGATTATCCCTGGGTCACCTAATAGCCCCATTTTTTCCCCGGATACGTGGCCGAAACCGCCGCTGGGTCTACCTTCTTCTGTCTCACCCCGAGATACAACTGTTTTCACAGATCTCCGCCCTTCGTCGCCTCTTTCTACACGTTCGTCAATTGGAAGTACGATAGTTGATGCACTTGGTGCAATCCCTACTCATCTACGGGACGCACCTTTCGATGTCAATGGCCCCGGCGTTACCACTGTCCCCGCTTCACAAGGAGCTCGTGGATTGGTTCAGCACCGCCCGTCAACGCGCAAAGGGTCAAGGAAGAACGACATGATCTACATGACGGTTGTGCATGAGACTGTCTCTGGGCCCTGAACTATATATCCATCTTTTTATTTCGATCCCTACAAGTAATTACCAGCTTTGCACGCATTTACATTCGACAACCTGTAGCAAATTCCGAGCTCGATATCCTTCGAATCTTTACGTTCTGTAGCACCTTGTTACCTGTAAACTAACTACCTTGCATGTGAGTTACGCATACAAGCTTATAGGAGTCCACATTCATGTCCTTCACGTCGGCGGCTTAGACGATGTAATCACATGATCGCTTATTAGGCATGGGCAGCGGCGAAACAATAAGGGCTGATAGGCAATGACCACGAGGCTTTTCTCTGTGTGGTGAACAATAAGGCGGGCAGGCCTCATATACGTGGCTGACAGGAGACCGCTTCCACCAAACTTCTCTCTATCTTCGACCACCTCCATACACCCTCATTGATCTTTCATACCGTCTATCAGGCCTGGAACTCTATCATACCTAAATCGACACAACAGAGGCACCATCGGACCAAGACCTTGGCAAGACACTCTGCAAATCGATAGTCTGATAATCTTCACCACGGCGCCACCTGGCAGCCTCCATTTTTTGAGTAGAGCCGTGTCATGCATGCTTCACCCTGGTACCCGTACCCAACGAGCACTTGTGGGGACCTGGGTGGGCAATCATCCCGGTTGTCTCTGACCAGGGCGGCGCTTCCGGCTGCTTCGAACGCTTGTCTTGTTCTTCGCTTCGACATCTCCGATAGAATCAGACATGGGCATCCTTGACCTTTGTTGTAGTAGACGTGTACCTCACGGCGCGTCATCTTGCAAGTGACCAAGCCTGAAGGGACACGCGAGAACAAAGTCGCCTGGGACGAGAGTGCGCCCCCTCGTTGTCCACGGTCCGTGGTACCCCAATGCCAAAAAGCTTGACCACGTGGCCGGCCCAGGCCGATTGTTCCGTGGTACCGTCCAATCGCGTGTAAGCTTCTTACCGCGCCCACTTCCCGATAAGGGCAAGGCTCTCGGCATCCATCAAGACTTTCCTTCTCCGGCCATAAACGACTCTCCCGTTTAGGCAGGCCCAAATGACGCCCCATTCTGGGGGGGAAAGTGTAACGTTGCGATGTTCTCGACGTAGACTCGCGAAATACAAGGGGACGTCCACTTTTGTACCTGAGCTAGCGTGTCCCGCTTTCACCTCTTAAACCTCTCCGCCGGGTCCATGCAAAGCACTTTCGCCTAGCTCATCTCCCTGGCGAGTCCCCCCGATATTTCTCGTCGATCACACCTCCACACTTGAGAACCACAATGGCTCCCCCTCCAAATCAGGTCTACACCGCGTTCTCATTTGTTGGTTTCCTCATGTGTGCCATTCCCTTTTACTGGCACCTTGAAGGTACGTGCATTCATTTTTGTCCCTGGAGTATAGGTCTAAGAATGGGTTTGCACAGCTTGGAATACAGGAACCTGCTTATACATGGCTTGGACCGGACTCGCTTGTCTGATTCAATGCATCAACTCGATCGTATGGAATAATAACATGATTAACAGGGCTCCAGTCTACTGTGACATTGGTCAGCTTTTGATGCGCTGTTTTTGAATTGAACACTGAAAACGTCATCCAGCAACTCGCTTTCAGGTTGCCATGAATGTTGCAATCCCTGCCGCCTCACTTTGCATCAACCGTCGCCTCTATAAGATTGCTACTGTAAAAGCCGTGATGATCACACGCGCAGAGAAGCGCCGCGCCATTATAACTGATTTGCTCATTGGTCTTGGCATCCCTCTTCTCCAAATCCCTGTCCGTAAGTGCACCCAAAACATTCATCCTCGACTAGTTGTTCATGTACCCGCGATGCAGAGTACATCGTTTCGGGGCATCGTTACGACATATATGAGGACTTCGGCCCTAGTTTTGAAATTGTGCTCATGCCGCCGTCCTTCTACCTCTTCTTTGCCTGGCCCGTGGCAATCGGTTGTATATCACTCATCTACTGTGGTGAGTGTCCAGGATTGCCTACACTCATTCCTTCTGCCGCTCATCAGTTGCAAATGTTTTCTTCTACAAAGTGTTGACGATCTTCAAGTTCAAGGAAATAATGTCTTTCAACCGTGGTCTCAATCGTGGCCGCTACCTCCGTCTGATGGCGCTTTCCTCCGTCGAGATTCTAGGAACCGTTCCGTTAGGGACGTATTTCATTGTGAGCAATGCGAAAATGGGTGTCACTCCCTGGATAAGCTGGGATGACACGCACAGCAACTATTCTCGGGTCGCTCAGTACGCGGCTTTCATTTGGAAGAATGACCACGCCGTAGTTGTTGGGTTGGAGATGTACCGCTGGTTGCTTGTCCTTTGCGCGTTCATCTTTTTTGCTTTCTTCGGTTTTGCGGTTGAGGCGCGCCATCATTACCGTCTCGTGTACACTTCGCTCGCCAGCCGTATTGGCCTCTTGACAACAACTTCTGGCACCCTTCACGGATCATCACATGCGTATGCATTCTTCGCTATTCTGATCTCTTTTCATGCGCTCACGGCTTTTCAGTACTTCGTCTCTCCCTCATGTAAAGAGCAAAGGCGGCATTACCGTCTCCGTGATCACGGCAACTGGGGACAAGCGTTACTCGACCGTCTCTTTTACCGACCAACTCTCGATCCCGTCCATTTCCCTTGCGGGTGACTCAAAGCCTGATTTCAAGATCGAGCAATATTCACCCACGGACTCCGTGGCATCGTCTTCTGTGGGTTCCTTTGAGCCCGTGGCGTCAGGCCAGTCACCCGAGCCGGAAGCGACCACCGCGGCAGGGGATCCCAGATCTGACGGGCCTCATACGCCTGACACGACCAAGTCCAACCTTCACGTATATTCTAGCGACGCGGCTGACACGGTCTGAACTCCAGTCTTTTTTAATACCTTTGATTTCGTTATTTGTTGGATTCCTTTTCATCAGCCCACATTCAAACACTCACTTGACTATGTGTATTTTTATTGCCACACATACCCATGCCGACGCGTTGAATGGCTCAGCAATGTGCCACCACATTTTACTGTAACGATATTTCATACATTCATTTTCATTTTCTTCGCTTGGATCCGAGGACGTGATTTTGTTTCACGTTCTAATGTAGCACTTCGCCATATAGATCGATTCTCGATACGTATCAGCCAACATTCAGATGCGAACACGTGGACGTCATGGTCAGGGCTCGATGGCCCCCGCCACACGGGAAAGTGCGTAGACGAGCTGCATTTGAAATCGCCTCTGATTGTGGCTTCAACAATTTGACAATGAGGAACTTTTCAGTCGGCCAACTTGAACTACTGTGAGCGGCCGACTGCACCAGCTTTTCGCCGTGGCCTGGCAAGAGCACTGTGCGACACTGTACGGCCAGTCACATCATGTGATGTAGCAAATCATATTAAAACTCCGCCCTAGCTGCTATATGATAAGTTCGGCCTTCAAGTTTCTCTCTCTATTTACAGCATGATCCACAGGTACAAGGGATATAGCAAAGGTAACAAGTGGTGTGAGCGCCCAGATCAGAGAATCGCCTTTCGAGGAGTCGGTGGGGGAAGACGTCTCAAATTAAGTTAAGTTCCGTCACATATGATCCTGAGATGGTCTCGAAGCATGTACGAAAGATGGCGACCTTGAGGTTGCCGTCATGGTCTATGATAGCCAGAACTATCGCCTTCACCTCTGAGTCTTAAGGCGCTCCTGTGGGTACTTTCATCTCTCTCAAACCCTCTGGCGAGTCGCGTACGTGGTTTTCCTCAAATACATTTTCGGATTCAAGAACCACGATGGACACCCTTCCAAACCAGGTCTATACGGTCTTCTCGTTCATTGGGTTCGTTCTCTGTGCCATTCCCTTTTATTGGCACCTAGAAGGTACGCACATTCATGCACGTCTTCAAAGCAGGGAGTCAAAGAAGGGTGTGCACAGCTTGGAATGTAGGAACTTGCTTGTTCATGGCCTGGACCGGACTCGGGTGTCTGATTCAATGCATCAACTCGATCGTATGGAATAAGAACATGATCGACAAGGCTCCGGTCTATTGTGACATTGGTAAGCTCCTGACACGTTTTACTTGAAGGATTCAACCAAACCATTCCACAGTAGTCCGAATTCAAATCGGGCTAAATGTTGCAATATCTGCTTGCTCACTTTGCATCAACCGTCGCCTCTATAAGATAGCTTCGGCGAAAAGTGTGATCACAGACACAGAGAAGCGCCGACAAATCATGATTGATTTGATGATTGGTCTTGGCATTCCAATTCTCCACATGATTTCAGGTAAACGTGCCCAGACTTTCTCAACCGATTATTGACACGGGCACAACGCAGCATACATCGTTACGGGACATCGTTATAACTTGTTTGAGGATTTTGGCCCTTTCCCCGCAATCGTGAACAGGCTACCCTCTTACTTTCTCGTCTACGCGTGGCCCTTGGTGATTGGCTGTGTATCATTTATCTACTGCGGTGAGTGAGCTGCTCACTCGTCGCCCATTGTCATCGCGACTCACTAATAGCAGCAAGGACCATTTATCACTTCTACGACCGGGGCCGTCAATTCCAACAGATTATGACTTTCACCAACGGCGTCAATCGTAGCCGCTACTTCCGCCTGATGGCACTTTCTTCCGTTGACATGATTGCAAGTGTTCCATTGGCGACATATGTGATTGTGCACAATGCAAAGTTGGGTCTTACCCCCTGGATAAGCTGGTCCGACACGCACAGCAACTTTTCTCGGGTCATCCAGGTCCCGGCTTTTGTTTGGAAGAACGACCCCGCCCACATCGACTCACTCGAGATGTTCCGCTGGGTGCTTGTCGCATGCGCTTTTGTCATTTTCGCGTTCTTCGGTTTTGCGGAAGAGGCACGCAAACACTATCGTCTCGTGTACACATCGGTTGCTAGTCGTATCGGCATTTCGAACTCGTCTAGCACTCTATTTGGCACGTCCCAGAGGTACGTAGTTCGTTCGATTCTACTGATCTCTACTCTTGGGCTAACGGCTCTTCAGTATGTTGCAATTCAAGCGCGGCGTCACGGTCTCTGTGACTTCTCACAAGCGCGACTCGATGGTTTCGTCTACCCATCAATTCTCGGTCTTCCCCAATTACCTCGTTGACCAAGTTCAACCCGATCCCAAGGTCAAGCACCATTCGAGTTCAGATTCCATCAGACCATCCTATGTACAGAGCGTTGAGCTGGGGTCAGAGGATCAGTTACCCCGGCCGGATCCGATGACCCTCGCATCGGATCTTTCATCTTCCACCTACTCTGTCTGACGCAATTGAACCAACGATTCCCGATCATTCTAGCGACGATACAGACACGATCTGAAATCTGCTTGCTGTCGTTTTCCACGTCTTATTACAATCTTAACCACTGAATTGAAAACCTGACTTGACTTCATGTATGTAGTAATATAGCTGATTTAATGAATCTGAGGACTTGTGGGGATACTGTTGAAGTGCAGTGTATATTATGATAAGATTGCAGCAGATCTATCAGTCAATGTTTCAATTTCTTACAGGTAAGATGAAAACTATAATATATATTGTACCTATCAGTTACCCAAGTCATTACTTTATGTAATATAATTTATCATTGCAACAACAGAGCCTACTCATGATCAGCACTTGGAATTTTTTACTTTTATTGTCCACTGAGTTGACTATGAACAGACACAGACATTATTAGAGCTCAGAGGGTTCACAGTGGATGAGATGAAAGGACAATGGTTACTATTAGTCTTGGTCATATACATGTACAAAGCATTATCCTATATACAACAACTTGGAATGTATGATGTAAGGTAAGGTCAAACAATGGTAGTGTTACATAAAACGATTGGTATTTAATTATAATAGATTTGACTTATCCCTTCCTGCCCATCATGTCAGTTGAAACTGGTGGTTTTGGGCCACCAGGGGTGCATGTGGAGGACAAAAGTGCAACATGGTGTGTCCCAGGGATCATTTTGACCTGTCAATTTTTTCCACTCCCCTCAGGGAGAAATACATTTCTTTTGCCCCTTTTCAGTTTTGTTTAATCCAGATCAAAATCAAAAATGTCCAAAAAGCAAGAACATTCCCTCAATTCTATATTGGCTCCATGACTGCTGTATCTGACAAAATCACAAATGTGTGACTCAATTGCATGCATTAGGGCTGCCAACTGTACTGTATATGGCTATGGCTGTACTCAATATGGTAGGTATATGGCTACTATCTGTACCATTACCTGTACCATCTGCTTCCACTTCAGCAACCTATATGGTACAGTATGGGGTAGAAGATGGCTGTAATACAGCATTATGGGTTATTATGGTCAAGAAAACTTTGATTATTGCTGTTTTCAGCACACTTGGCAGAGTTTGAATTCCACCCAAATTGGCGCAGAAAACCCTCTCAAATGTGCAGGGTGAATATCTCCCTCAAAACAGCTTCAATTCACATAAAAACTTATTGTCCCTGAATCACCTGAATGAGGGCTAGGCAGCCCCATTGCTTTCATGAGATTTGAGTGAGAATTGGTGGAGCTGGACTCAAGCCACCTCCACATGTGTATTAGATGAATTACAACTCAAAATTGTGGTCTATATCTATTATGTTTCCCTCATGTTGTACCCATGGGCTGTCTTGAGGCAGCCCCATAAAAGTGTTTTTGACTCAAGTGTTGTGGTGTGCAACGTCGTTTCCCTCATATCGTGTGACAGTAGCACGGTTGTGTGCCAGGAAGGAGCCCCCCAGGAAATGCACACCTGAGCCCATGGGGTGGTGAAGTGTGTCCAAGAATGCAGAATGACTTCATAAGACTGAAGCTCCAAAGAGGAGGAGCACCTAGCAGGAACATGAGAACACATTTGTTCATTTGACTGCACTCAGGTTCACACAGATGAAAAGGGAACAACAGGGCAACTTTATTCAAGATGGTAGCAGATACAGGTGGGAACTAAGGCTAAGGGACAGGAAAAGCACAAAAGACTGGCATATGAAAGGAAATCTAGATGTGAGAAGGGGACCGAAGCTGGACAACGCAAGGTATCGAGTTGTGGTCTCCAGCGGCTGTGGTAGTGGTGTGTGGCGATTTGTGAAGGATGGCCAAGGCCAGGTGTGGTGATGAGGGGTGTGGTCAAGTCACAATGCAAGGAGGGGGAGATGATGCAAAGGAGAGGCTGGAGGGGGGATAGGGAGAGTGCTGGTGGGTGGTCACTTGGGCGCTGATGGTGCTGCCAAACACGATTGTGGGTGGGACGATTGGAGAACTTGGATGGCAGATGCGAGGTAGAGGAGCGAGGGGGCATGCAAGTAGAAAGGGAGAGGGAAGATGGTGGCAGGCTGGGAAATGGACGCATAGGCGGCGTGCAGATCTCTGACTAACAAAATGAGAGTCTAGTAAAAAAGGGGAGAAAAGCATACCAAAATGTACAGTAGCAACACCATCTGATGGCAATGAAGACGGTGGTGTGGTACGGGGCTCTTCGTCTGTGTGTTGGGACTTGTTGGTGCATGGTAAAGGCAGGGGCATTGAGGGCAAGGGCGTGCAGCGGTTGATGGGGGCGAGGGTGGCGTGCTGGCGGTGACGATGATGATGATGTGAGGACGAAGAGGAGATGGCACAAAAGGAATACACACATATGTACTCTTGTAAGCGATTTGCAGCCAGCCATATAGCTGTGTGTGGGTGAGTCGACATTGAGGATGTGCGCCTTTGCGACAATTTTGCATGTCTTGTGGTCCGTGAATGTGTGCTGTAGTGAGTTCCCAGGCTTCTGCATTTACAAAGGCATAGGACTCTTCCTCCCCATCCTCATCAATAGCAGGAAGGGATGTCTTGGAAGCCTGAGCTCATGGTTGTGATCGCTTTGGTTGAGTGGGAGTGCCTGAGCTGTCATTTTCATTTCCACCAGTTTTTTTTCAGGCAGCCTTCCTTTGGCCAGTAGTATGTATTGGTGCAGGCCGGCGTTTTGAAGCACATTGCTTTGAGCCCATGAGGGTTTAGGGGGTTGAAATGGAGGGGTAGAGCAAGGTATGGTGAGCAGCTCTAGGAAGGGAAGAATGCCCTGTCATCATCCTGGAGTAGGAGTGGACAGGTGGAAAGTTGATGAATAAGCCACATGACTCTTTATGCACTTGCTTTATGCTTTCTTTACATCACGCTTTTCATCGCACACTCAACTAAACATATGCCATGTGGCCGGGCATTGTCTGATGATGCATGCTGGATTATCTTACACATGTCTTCAAGATTGACCCTTGACAATATCACCCATCACACTGGAGTTCCTTGTCGTACTATAGAGCACATTGTGGCCAATTTCAGATCTCGTGGAACAGCCAATTGCCCAAACAGTCTACTCCAACCAGCAAATAGAATCCTTACAATGCAGGAAGTACAAGTGAGTTCCCCACATTCTCTAGTTTGTTCTGTGGGCGCATATTGGCTAGTTTCTTCAAGGCACCATTGTCCATACTCCGGATGCCTATCTTGATGAGCTGAGAGATATTTTAACAGAAAGGACTGGCGTTGAGGTGTCATTGACAACTATATGGCGTACCCTGAGAAGGAGTGGCTTCATGATGAAGAAGGTAAGTCATTTCACCTTGAGTTCACACTCAAGTGCACTGACTTGCCCAGCTGAGCAAAAATGCACTAGAGCACAATGAGGACCTGTGCCTTCAGTATTGGTATACCTTTGGCATCACCTATACCACCAAGCAGGCAGTTTTTGTGGATGAAAGCACCTTTGATCGCTGAACTGACCTTCGAGGGCAAGCATGGGCAATGTCAGGGCAAGCAGCAGTAAGGAAGAGCTTTTTCATTCAAGGAAAATGGTGTGTCCTGCTATCTATATCTACAACAGACTAGAATACAAAGTATCCAGTTATTCACTTCTCCCAGTGCTCTCACTCAATGGCATCATCTATAGCCAGCTGGTTGAGGGTTCTTTCACATCTGAACTATTTACCAGCTTCATCCAAGGTCTACTTTCGAAAATGAATCCCTTCCCTGGCAAGAACTCAGTATTGATCATGGACAATGCATGCATTCATAGAAGTCCATGAATACCCCAAATGGTCAAAGAAAGGTATTATATTGTATTCTCATGCTGATGTATTGCTCATTTGATGAAGGGGATGTCGGCTCCTTTACCTGCCACCATACTCTCCTGATTTTAATCCAATCAAACTCGCATTTTCAAAGATCAAGGCCTATGTTCGTCAGAATGGGGGTGTGGCTCATGCTGACTTGGGTGGTGATGATACCGATGTGTGGGTTTTCCTGTATAGGGCAGCATTCTCTGTTACATTGGATGACACAGCAGGTTGGTTCCACAAATGTTGCTATATCTGACTTTTTCCGAGTTACTGTGGTGTCCCCTTGTTGTACTGTATTGGACCTTGCAAAGCTACCATTCTGGCCTTGAACATCATTGGACCCCAAGCCAACTGCTGCCCCGAGCAGCAGGAGACCCCCACCACTCACGGCTGCTGGCCATGAAATCAGCTATGCTGGCCTTTCCCCCTACAACCTGCTCCCAATGTTCTCACCCGTGTCCATGAACTCGTTACAATGCCTGCACAGGCGCCTCATGTGTGGGCCCTGTTGTTGCATAAAGTGAGTGCGTAAAGAGTTGTGTGGCTTATTCATCAACCGTCCACCCTGTCCACTCCTACTCCAGGACGATGACAGGGTGTTCTTCCCTTCCCAGAGCTGCTCACCATACCTTGCTCTACCCCTCCATTTCAACCCCCTAAACCCTCATGGGCTCAAAGCAATGTGCTTCAAAACGCCGGCCTGCACCAATACGTACTACTGGCCAAAGGAAGGCTGCCTGAAAAAAAACTGGTGGAAATGAAAATGACAGCTCAGGCACTCCCACTCAACCAAAGTGATCACAACCATGAGCTCAGGCTTCCAAGACATCCCTTCCTGCTATTGATGAGGATGGGGAGGAAGAGTCCTATGCCTATGTAAATGCAGAAGCCTGGGAACTCACTACAGCACACATTCACGGACCACAAGACATGCAAAATTGTCGCAAAGGTGCACGGCCTCAATGTTGACTCACCCACACACAGCTATATGGCTGGCTGCGAATCGCTTACAAGAGTACATATGTGCATATTCCTTTTGTGCCATCTCCTCTTCATCCTCACATCATCATCATCATCATCACCACCAGCACGCCACCCTCACCCCCATCAACTGCCGCATGCCCTTGCCCTCAACACCCCCGCCTTTACCATGCACCAATGAGTCCCAATGCACAGCCGAAGAGCCCCATACCACACACCGCCATCTTCATTGCCATTGGACGGTGTTGCTACTGTACATTTCAGTATGCTTTTCTCCCCTTTTTTACTAGACTCTCATTTTGTTAGTCAGAGATCTGCACACCGCCTATGCGTCCATTTCCCAGCCTGCTGCCGTCTTCCCTCTCCCTTTCTACTTGCATGCCCCCTCGCTCCTCTACCTTGCATCTGCCATCCAAGTTCTCCAATTGTCCCACCCGCAATCGCGTTTGGCAGCACCATCAGCGCCCAAGTGACCACCCACCAGCACTCTCCCTATCCCCCCTACAGCCTCTCCTTTGCATCATCTCCCCCTCCTTGCATTGCGACTCGACCACACCCCTCATCACCACACCTGGCCTTGGCCATCCTTCACAAATCGCCACACACCACTACCATAGCTGCTGGAGACCACAACTCGATACCTTGCATTGTCCAGCTTCGGTCCCCTTCTCACATCTAGATTTCCTTTCATATGCCTGTCTTTTGTGCTTTTCCTGTCCCTTAGCCTTAGTTCCCACCTGTATCTGCTACCATCTTGAATAAAGTTGCCCTGTTGTTCCCAGTTCATCTGTGTGAACCTGAGTGCAGTCAAATGAACAAATGTGTTCTCGTGTTCCTGCTAGGTGCTCCTCCTCTTTGGAGCTTCAGTCTTATGAGGTCATTCTGCATTCTTGGACACACTTCACCGCCCCATGGGCTTAGGTGTGCACTTCCTGGGGGGCTCCTTCCTGGCACACGACCGTGCTACTGTCACATGATATGAGGGAAACGACGTTGCACACCACAACACTTGAGTCAAAAACACTATGGGGCTGCCTCAAGACAGCCCATGGGTACAACGTGAGGGAAAAAATAATAGATATAGACCACAATTTTGAGTTGTAATTCATCTAATACACATGTGGAGGTGGCTTGAGTCCAGCTCCACCAATTCTCACTCAAATCTCATGAAAACAATGGGGCTGCCTAGCCCTCATTCAGGCGATTCAGGGACAATAAGTTTTTATGTGAATTGAAGCTGTTTTGAGGGAGATATTTGCCCCACACATTTGAGAGGGTTTTCTGCACTGATTTGGGTGGAATTCAAACTCCGCCAAGTGTGCTGAAAATGGCAATAAACTCCATGTAGTCACCCTCTGTGTTAATGCTGGGTTCTATCTTGGCATGGGAAACTCCCCCATCACAGCAATCGCCTTGCCATGGTTGCTCTCCATTGAATCTTTTGTGGGCTCACGCATTGTCCTTAACCTTCATGCAATTTCCTTTGAAGTTCCAACTCATGCCATCAGCACAAGAGGGGATGGCACACTATTGTCACAAATCATGTTCATGACCGCAGCCCCCTGACCCTGTACCCCTAGCATGTTGTGGGATTGGGGAGGCCCACAACAGTGTTCATATGATGGGGGCCCAAGAAGCACAGCCACTGGTACAATAAGCAAAAGTTACGAGATGACATCTACTGTGAATGTTGCTGGCACAGGCCATCACAAGCACAGTGGCAAAATGGGTTCCTCTACCATCAATTATTTATGTCCAAACACAAGTTCTGACACCTGTGTTAAAGTCAAGAAAGCCCCACATGGTATAGGCCATATAACCTGTGGCCAGGGTGAAATGTGGGTTCAAATCCACACTTGGCACCCTACACTAACAGTCAACCTTTTGTCAGTGATGTCCATCTGAGTGTTGGATGGCATTTTCCCTGTTCCTATCCAAACTGCCACTTGTGTACTGGCTGCAAGAAGCATCACTTGGCAGGGCAATCAGAAGTCTCCCTTTGTACCTGAAATGGCAAGGGTTGGGAACATTAACAAGGTGTCAACCAGTAACAAGTAGATGCCAGTGTCAAAATCATGCACCATCTGTTTGAGGATTATTGGATGCAGTACTGTACACTGATTTTATTGTATCTTGTGTTACTGTCAGCCAACATGTTGCCATGGCTCTGATGTCACTGGCACAGTGCCACTCACCACCCTTTGTTTACAAGGTCATGCATTTGGGCTTTTTTTTTTTTTGTTCATGCTGTCAAGTTGGGCCTGGTGATGCCTGCCCAGGTGCTAGGTGACTGTCAGGACTCACTGTTGAACTATCCAGTTCAAGAGCGAGGGATAAGCTCAAAGATGAGTTGATAGATGTCCAAGACGGCGTGGGCAAGAAGTAGAGTCCAAAGCAGTACCAAATACCAAAGCAGTATGGTTACTGGTAGAGTTGAGCAGGTACGCAGGGAAGAGGCCAGAATGGTTACAAGGGGACAGTCCTTAAAGGAGTATCCCAGGGATAGAGAGTGCCATAAACAAATGGACAGTCTGAAGACTGTCTGCTACTTTATTGAGCACTTATATACTACAAGATAACTGCTAAATAGGGAACAAGTCATAACTTTGTTATTAAGCACAAGAGACAGATGAGTAAGAAGTTGGAGTACGCTTACTGAGCATGCTCAGTCATGCTCAGTAAGCCACTGAGTAAGAAGGCTTCTCTTGATGAGTAAGAGCCTTTATTGTCCATGTGTTCACTGCTTTAGTACACATGCAAAGTACCTAATTCATTTGCTGTCAGTTAGTTTAGGGCTGGTCATTTGAGGACTTGTAGTTTGGTTCAAGGAATAGAGTTGCCTATAAGGCCCCTTATATAGTTCTATTAGGGTCCTTAGAGTTGACCCTAATACTTCTATTAAGGTCCTTAGTATTGCTTTATATTTTGTTCTATAGTTATTAGAGTTAGTCTAATAACACGTTGTAGGGTCTTTAGTATGGTGTTAGTGCCTATTGTAGAGCATTTAGAGTCGTCCTAAAGGGTCTTCAGGGAGGCTATAATACTGTCCTTTATTGCTAAAAGGGTTGCCATTAAGTGGGGCTTGCTGTATGTCGATTGTGCTGAGAATTGCTTGTGCGACAATGCACATGCAATATTGTGGACACCTCTACTCACCCCTTTGTCCATGTGAACAGGGTGACACCATAGAGGCTGGGTTTCCTCTCATAATGAAGGGTCCTTCAAGGGCCCTCTCTGGGAAATGGTTCATGACAGCAACACCAAGTCACCATGGATGAATACTGCATATGCAAGCGGTGACGACAAGTCAGACCAATATGGAGTGAGATACAAAAGACAGTTGAGACATTGGTGGGGTTTGTCTTGCAATTGAGTACAACTAATATACAACCCATATATACAGCTTGATGGCATCCCTTATATGGTACAGTATGGGTAACTTACTATACCAGCAACTGTTGAGACTCACTGCTGAACAATCCAGTTCAAGAGCGAGGGGTTAGTTCAGAGACAAGTCGATAGACGTCTAGGACAGCATGGGCTAGAAGCAGAGTCCAGAGTAGTAACAAATACCAGAGAGGTACCGTTACTGTGAGAGTTGAGTAGTCATGCAAAGAGGAGGCCAGGATAGTCACAAGGGGATGGTCCTTAAAGGAGTATCCCAGGGATAGAGAGTGCCGTAAACAAATGGACAGTCTGAGGACTGTCCGCTACTTTATTGAGCGCTTATATCCTACAAGAGAACTGCTGAATAGAGAACAAGTCATAACCTTGTTATCAAGCACAATAGAGTGATGAGTAAGAAGTCGGAGTGCACTTACTGAGCATGCTCAGTCATGCTCAGTAAGCTGCTGAGTAAGAAGGCTTCTCCTGATGAGTAAGAGCTTTCATTGTCCACATGTTTACTGTTTTAGTGCATGTGCGAGCACCTGAGTCATTTTCTGTTAGTTAGTTTAGGGCCGGTCATTTGAGGACTTGTAGTTTGGTTAGGGAATAGTGTTATCTTATAAGGCCCTTATATAGCTCTATTAGGGTCCTTAGAGTCGACCCTAATACTTCTATTAAGGTCCTTAGTATTGCCTTATAGTTCATTCTATAGTTATTAGAGTTGGTCTAATAACGTGTTGTAGAGTCTTTGATACCAGGTTAGTACCTATTGTAGAGCACCTAGAGTCGTCCTAAAGGGTCCCTAGGAGGGCCCTAATACTGTCCTTTATTGCTAGAAGGGTTGCCATTAAGTGGGGCTTGCTGTACGTCGATTGTGCTGAGAATCGCTCGCACGACAATGCGCACACGATATTGTGGACACCTCTACTCACCCCTTTTGCTTGTGTGAACAGGGTGACACCATAGAGGCTGGGTTTCCTCCTATAAGGAAGGGTCCTTCAAGGGCCCTCTCCAGAGAATGGTTCATGACAGCAACTGTACCATCAGTGTACACTTCCACTACCCATATGGTATGGTATGGGATACCATATTATGGTGGCTGTAGACCATATGTGTATGGGTATGGTTGGCAGCCCTAGCATACATGCACTGAGATCAGAGCAAGCACATCAGCCAAACAGACAGGAAAGGTGTTATTTCTGTCAAAGTCCAAGGTTCCTTCACTATACATCTTCATTTCTTATTTTACTTCTGTTCCCAACTCCAAACCTTCTAAAAGATATTCTCCCATTTTATTCCTTATTGTCGTTTTCACGTGACCTTGCACTTGCCAATTTTGGATGTCATTTTGAGTGCAAACATAAAACTGCTATATCTCAACAGTTTCTCAACAGATTGCCTTGAAACTTTGACAGTAGAACCTTATATGTTGTATCTAGGTGCAGCTAAAATATGGGAGCCTAATATTTAGTTCTTGAAATGTCAATTTTTGGGTGGTGACATGAGTGCAAAACTTTGAACTGCCATATCTCAACTGTTTCTGAACCAATTGACTTGAAACTTCAACAGTGGGATCCCATGTACTGTATCTAGGTGCAGCCCAAGAGTTGGGGTCTGATTCTTAGTTTTTGAAGTTTCGGTTTTTGGGTGTGATCTGAGTTTGAAATTTCAATCTGCCATATCTCAACCATTTCTCAATAGATTGCCTTGAAACATGGACAGTGGGACCTTATATACTGTATCTAGGTGCAGCGAAAATATGGGAGCCTAATATTCAGTTTTTGAAGTTTTGATTTTTGGGTGCCAAGCTGTGTGCAAAATTTCGTACTGCCATGTCTCAACCATTTCTCAATGGATTGTCTTGAAACTTGGACAGTGGAACCTCATGTACTGTAGCTAGATGTTTCACTCATTGGATGTTCACGTTTTGGGGTGCCAACCCCAAGCATGATAATATTACATTATCCCTACAGCTGAATCCATCCATGATATGATATGACTATTACAACTGTACCACACGAGAAGGGCACACTTAAGTTCATGGGGCTGGACAAGGACTGAGGGAAGAGTGAAAGAGACAAAATTGAAATGATGATGCAAGGCGTGCGTTGAGGCAGCAATAGGCATCGGCATGGGTACATTTGCATGTAGCTTCTTCAGTGAGTCTTTGGCCTTGCGCACACATGGTCTCATCATTGCAAAGGGGGGTGTGCACATTCTGAGGTGTTGCCATGCATTGGAATGCAGGCACAGTGTGGGGAAGTAGGAGGGAGGAGTGTGCTTGTGTCGTGTGTCAAATGTGTCATTGCGACGTGGTGTTGCCAGGCGTTGGCTGTGTTTGTCAAGACTCGTACTGCTGGTCACTAAGGACTCAGGAGCAGGTGGGCAAGGGTTGGAACAGACGGTACGCGGCGTAAACAGCGTTGAACAGGAGGACGAGCCAAACGACTAGAAGATACCAGATGGGGACTGGTACGTGTTGCAGGAGGCAGAGGTGAAGAGTAGAGGCCAGTGCAGCGAGGGTCTTTAAACAAGGTGGTCGTTGAAGAGTACCTTGAGGACGAGGGAGGACTTTAGACTGAGCGGTCGCAGGGGAGTACCCAGGAAGGTGAGAGTATCACAAATGGACAGTCTGACGACTGCCATGCTTCATTGGGGCTTATATACAATGTACAGGGTCGATTACAAAGAACTGGGACTATTCTAGACTCTTTGGTACCATCCAATAGGACTACAGAGGCATAAACTTGCTTGTGTCAAGTTTCAGGCTTACTGAGCGCATTACTGATCATTGTGGAGCAATGACATCATTATGATGTCACTGTGGAGCGCTTAGTGAGCCTATGAGGTCACTGTGGAGTTGCTCAGTCAGCCATGATGTCATTGGAGCCTTGATGACATCAGATGATTTATGCAACAGTTTCTAAGAGTTTGTGCCACTGTTTCGGGTCCTTGGTGGCTGGGTGGCCATGTGGTTGCCACGCGATGATTACCCGATTAGGAAATGGGTGCTTGGTCATGTTATAGTGCCTTTGCAATAGCGATATCTTGTACCGCAGGAGGGATAGCCCAGAAAATGGAAGGGAGTCGGCAATGCAAAGTGAGAGAGGTCTCTCTTGAGTGAAATAGGACAATCTACGGCCAGGACCTGGCCTTGGTTCATAACAGCATTGCTGATATTGGTGCTGCTGCTGTTGTTGTTGTCGTTGATCCTGGTGCTGCTGTCATGGCAGAGGCTGAGGCGTGGTCATTTGAGGCAATGGGGTGGCGAGAGGCAAGGGCGTAGGCAATGGCATTATGGAAAGGCGTGAGCATCTGAGGGGGTGACTTGCGTGTTGCTTGTGCTGTCATCTTGTGGGCATGGCAATGAGGTCTTTGCCACTGCAGGTGATGGCAGCGCTCATGGGTGAGGTTGTACGTATGGATGGGGATGTGGTGGAAGGGGAGGAGTGGTGCGGTGTGGTGCTTGCATCAGCGATGTCTCCTGTGACGACATTGTGGTGGCAGCTGGTGATCTTTCTGCGGGGCAGCGTCAAGGTGATGATGGGCGATGCTGGATGTGCAGGAACCACAGGGACGATGGGAGCGGGCAATGTGAAGGTGTGACATTTCGGCAACCATACCCACTGTTACGGGGCAGGGTGGGGAATGCGGCAGCGTGGGTTTTGCCTGGAGTCGTGTAGAAGTGTGGCTGTGTGCGCGCATATGTTGGGCAGCAGAGAGGTGATGTTGTGCCAGGCAGGAGAGTGGGTAAACGCACGCATGCACCAAGGGGGTCCAGGGGGCATGATCCATTTGTTGTGAAGGGAAGTAGGATGTTCACATCCTCAGAAAGCACCAAAGAGTGTCCTGCCAGTGAGAAGGGACGAGCAAGACATGTCCAGAGCAACGTCACTCAGAGGTGCCTTGGACTCCGATGTTGAGGATGCAAGAAGTAGACCTGTCTCTTCAAAGGTCTCCTGGATTGCCATCATTTGATACAAATCATCCTGCTTCCTGTTGCAGTTGCCTCCAGGAGAGACCTGGGTGATACAGACTGGGGTGGGATCAGCCAAAAGTATGCACACGATGTCACCACCACTTGGATAAGCAATATGTAGATTCAAATAGCATGAGAATGTGCAAGTAAGCACTCCAAGTGCTAGCATGCACAAGCAAAAATCCAGAACCGTGATTGCAAATATGAGACTACAGATAGGAAAACAAGAGAGAGACAAGTAATCTGACTTATTCCTACATAGGTCTCCTGGTGCTTTTCTTATAGCTCGTCCCTTCTCACCAGCAGGACACTCTTCGGTGCTTTCTGAGGATGTGAACATCCTACTTCCCTTCATAACGAATGGATCACGCCCCCTGGACCCCCTTGGTGCGTGCACACATTTACTCACTCTCCCACCTGGCATGACATCACCTCTCTGCTGCCCAACATATGCACGCACACAGCCATGCTTCTACGCGACTCCAGGCAAAACCCACACCGCCACATTCCCCACCCTGCCCCATAACAGTGGGTATGGTTGCCAAAATGTCACACCTTCACATCGCCCACTCCCATCGTCCCTGTGGTTCCCACACATCCAGCATCACCCATCATTACCTCAATGCCGCCCCGCAGAAAGATCACCAGCCGCCACCACAATGTCGTCACAGGAGACATCACCGATGCAAGCACCACACCACACCACTCCTCCCCTTCCACCACATCCCCATCCATATGTACAACCTCACCCACGAGCACTGCCATCACCTGCAGTGGCAAAGACCTTGTCGCCGTGCCCACAAGATGACAGCACAAGCAACACGCAAGTCACCCCCTCAGACGCTCATGCCTTTCCATAATGCCATCACCTATGCCCTTGCCTCTCACCACCCCATTGCCTCAAACAGCCATGCCTCAGCCTCTGCCATGACAGCAGCACCAGGATCAACAACAACAACAACAGCAGCAGCAGCACCAATATCAGCAACACGGCAACGCCTGGCAACACCACATTGTGACAACACATTTGACACACGACACAAGCACACTCCTCCCTCCTGCTTCCCTGCACTGTGCCCACGTTCCAACGCATGGCAACACCTCAGAACGTGCATACCCCCCTTTGCGACGATGAGACCATGCGCACATGAGGCCAAAGACTCACTGAAGAAGCTACACACACATGTACCCATGCCGATGCCTATTGCTGCCTCAACGCATGCCTCGCATCATCATTTCAATTTTGTCTCTTTCACTCTTCCCTCAGTCCTTGTCCAGCCCCATGAACTTAAGTGTGCCCTTCTTGTGTGGTACAGTTGTAATAGTCATATCATATCATGGATGGATTCAGCTGTAGGGATAATGTAATATTATCATGCTTGGGGTTGGCACCCCAAAACATGAACATCCAACAAGTGAAACATCTAGCTACAGTACATGAGGTTCCACTGTCCTTGTTTCAAGACAATCCATTGAGAAATGGTTGAGATATGGCAGTACCAAATTTCACACGCAGCTCGGCACCCAAAAATCAAAACTTCAAAAACTGAATATTAGGCTCCCATATTTTCGCTGCACCTAGATACAGTATATAAGGTCCCACTGTCCATGTTTCAAGGCAATCTATTGAGAAATGGTTGAGATATGGCAGATTGAAATTTCAAACTCAGATCACACCCAAAAACCGAAACTTCAAAAACTAAGAATCAGACCCCAACTCTTGGGCTGCACCTAGATACAGTACATGGGATCCCACTGTTGAAGTTTCAAGTCAATTGGTTCAGAAACAGTTGAGATATGGCAGTTCAAAGTTTTGCACTCATGTCACCACCCAAAAATTGACATTTCAAGAACTAAATATTAGGCTCCCATATTTTAGCTGCACCTAGATACAACATATAAGGTTCTACTGTCAAAGTTTCAAGGCAATCTGTTGAGAAACTGTTGAGATATAGCAGTTTTATTTTCGCACTCGAAATGATATCCAAAAATGGCAAGTGCAAGGTCACATGAAAATGACAGTAAGTAACATACTTGTAAAAAACATATAAAGTTGCCTGTTAT
>JAGFNK010000726.1:0-23922 GCA_025769875.1 Russula earlei | reverse complement strand
AGGAAGCAACTCAAAAAAAAAACAAGCGTATGTGTATGTGCCACTGACTCACTCAGCATTCGCATTTGCAAAGGCGCATGGCCTCAATGTCAACTCACCCACACACAGCTATATGGCTGGCTGCGAATCGCTTACAAGAGTACATATGTGTGTATTCCTTTCATGCCATCTCCTCTTCATCCTCACATCATCATCATCGTCGCTGCCAGCATGCCACCCTCGCCCCCATCAACCGCCACACGCCCTTGCCCTCAACACCCCCGCCTTCACCATGCACCAATGAGTCCCAATGCACAGCCGAAGAGCCCTGTACCATGCCACCATCTTCGTTGCCATCAGATGGTGTTGCTACTGTACATTTCAGTATGCTTTTCTCCCCTTTTTTACTAGACTCTCATTTTGTTAGTCAGAGATCTGCCCACCACCTATGCGTCCATTTCCCAGCCTGCCGCTGTCTTCCCTCTCCCTTTCTACTTCCATGCCCCCTCGCTCCTCTACCTCGCATCTGCCATCCAAGTTCTCCAATCATCCCACCCGCAATTGTGTTCGGCAGCACCATCAGCGCCCAAGCGACCACCCACCAGCACTCTCCCTATCCCCCCTCCAGCCTCTCCTTTGCATCGTCTCCCCCTCCTTGCATCGTGACTCAACCACACCCCTCGTCACCACACCTGGCCTTGGCCATCCTTCACAAATTGCCACACGCCACTACCACAGCCACTGGAGACCATGACTCAATACCTTGCGTTGTCCAGCTTCGGTCCCCTTCTCACGTCTAGATTTCCTTTCATATGCCTGTCTTTTGTGCTTTTCCTGTCCCTTAGCCTTAGTTCCCACCTGTATCTGCTACCATCTTGAATAAAGTTGCCCTGTTGTTCCCTTATCATCTCTGTGAACCTGAGTGCAGTCGAATGAACAAACACGTTCTCGCATTCCTGCTAGGTGCTCCTCCTCTTTGGAGCTTCAGTCTTATGAAGTCATTCTGCATTCTTTGACACACTTCACCGCCCCATGGGCTCAGGTGTGCACTTCCTGGGGGGGCTCCTTCCTGGCACATGACCATGCTACTGTCACATGATATTAGGGAAATGACATTGCACACCACAATGGTTGAGTCAAAAACACTATGGGGCTGCCTCAAGACAGCCCATGGGTACAACATGAGGGAAAAATAATAGATATAGACTGTGATTTTGAGTTGTAATTCATCTAATACACATGTGGAGGTGGCTTGAGTCCAGCTCCACCAATTCTCACTCAAACCTCAAATCTCATGAAAACAACAGGGCTGCCTAGCCCTCATTCAGGCAATTCAGGGACAATAAGTTTTATGTGAATTGAAGCTGTTTTGAGGGAGATATTTGCCCCGCACATTTGAGAGGGTTTTCTGCGCTGAATTCAAACTCCACCAAGTGCGCTGAAAACAGCAATAACTCGACACTTTTCTGGTATGTGCACATATGCACCACAACCAAATACTCTGAGGTGTGAGATATCAGGGACCTCATTCTTTAGGACCTCATAGGGTGTATGCCATTGAAGGCATCTGGCTGGTGTCCTATTGTAACAGTGTGTCCCATGATTCACTGCAAATTCCCACCAGGAGGGGGGTAGACAAGCTTCAAGGCACATTGCCTGAGCTTTGTCCATTACAGTGCACATAAAGCGCTCTGCACATCCATTCTGTTGTGGAGTGTAAAGGGCACTTTGCAGGATTTTAATTCCTTTGTCCTTTAGGACATTATCAAAGGCCTCATATTTGTACTCTCCACCAGCGTCAGACATCCACTCTTTGATTCCTGCTTTGTATTGATTCTTGACCACAGCAAGGAATTGCTTGATGGCCATTATGGTCAATGTTTTGTTTTTTAAGAGTGTAATCCATGCATAGGAGGAATAATTGTCAAAGAAGCTGACAAAATATTTGTACTTATGATACGACTTCACAGGGAAACTCTTAAGGTCTGAGTGGATACACTCGAATGGTGTGGAAGCATGAGTTTCAGAAGGGGGGTGCACAGATGCAGGCATCTTGCCTTGCATGCAGCCAGGACATACTGGCTGTTCCTGAGGGATTTTCAGGTTTTCAGGGAGACCCTTGGTATGTGTCTTTGCATGTGTTACGACATCCTTAGATGGGTGGCCAAGGCATTGGTGAATGACATCATAATCTACTGCATAGATAAGAGAATGAGCTTGCACACTTTCAATTGAGGCTTCTAACCACTACGTGGTTTGACCCAGGAATAAGGGGTAAGAGGACAGGATTATATGTCCATCCTCTCATAGGGAAATATGTCTATTATTCCCTAATGCATGCATCCCTTGTTGTAAAAACTCCCCCATAGATAATATTCAAGTGTTAATTTTTGGAATATAGAGGACAGGAGAAATGCACATGACAACCATTTTAGAGTTGACAGTGTGCTGAAGCAACACAGCGCCTTTGCCTTCCACATAGATTGTGTTATTGGCAGTTTTCAGAGGAGATCTTTCATGTGGCAAAGCTGGTGTATACTCTATAAAGTCTTTTATTTCGAAGGTGAAGTGTGTGGACATGCCAGAGTCCAGGAGCCATAAGGATCCCATTTTACTCGGGTCATGCTTTCCTCTGCATCTCAAACAATTTTTGTTACATTCACTTTGAAGGGAAGTAGTCCCTTTGCTAATCTGTACATTGTATGATACAAGTGAACTCTGATTAGACATATCTAGCCCTCTTTGGGGCTGGGGAGATTCTATAAGGTTCCTTAGCAAGTGAAAGGAGAGAGGGAGGTGCACGCATGCTTTGTTATCTTTGGGGTCACTGCCCCAATCAAGTGGTTCATCCAACAGGGTTGGAGCACGCTCAGGGGTGGCAGCACCTTCTGGGATACCATCATATATGTCAAATAAATCTGATGTATTTGTTTGCATGAAGTTGCCATCGTCCTGGTCCATAGGCTCAGGGACAGGCAACAGTAGTTTGACTGCACTTGACAAGGCAGCAGATTGAGTCGAGATCCACTGCTTGAGGGTCTTGACTGTCTGTATAGTGGGAGCTACCCCAAGATTGTCAGCAAGATCAAGCGCTTTGTTTAAGGCCTTGTAAGGGCCGTGAGTGCATTTGCGAGGGTCAGTCGCAGTTGGGACGATATGTTGTTGGATCCCTGAGGGACCCAGATGGCCAATGGTGGTAATGGTCAGGAGTGGGAGTGCGGCAACATCCACAATATGAGAATGTCCAGGACCATGGCTGTGATCGGCTTTCTCCTTGCCTTTCCCTTTTCCTTTGCCACTGCATTTACCATGCTGGCACTTGTCCTTATCTTCATCATGCCTGGGCTTATTTCCCTGCTGCTGAGAAGAGAAGGAGGGGTCACCATGCTTGCATTTGACAGTGGAGAGCTTCTGTGTGCTGTGCATTTTGTTTGTGCCACAATTCATCTCAGTTTGGTATTGAGAGACAATAGACTCTTGCACATCCTTAGGGCTAAGGTCAGCTAGTTCATAGTTCTGAGTGACAATGTGGACCAACATTTCCCATTCTGGGGGAATGGCAGCAAGCATAATGAGCACCTGTAAGGCATCAGGAATGATAAGGGAGGATGCAGTGGGCACTGAAAGGCAGCATGAATGCCATCCATTTGTGGGCCAGGATGGTGGCTTGGGTTAATGCGAATAGAGATGGCTTCCTTAAAGTCCTTATAGATACTGGTTGTAGTCACTGTACCATAAAGGGTTTCAAGGCAATTCCAGATTGTTTCGGCGTTGTCCAAAGACGTAAGGTCTTGTTGGATCGTGATGCTAGATCTAAGGACCATATGGCCAACTGCCCTGTCATTTTCTTTGTTCCATTCTCTCAGGGATACTTGTCCGGCAGCCTGGGCAGCTATCTCCTCGGGAAGAGGTGCCTGAGGAAGTCCAGGAAGGACTGGCAAGTCAAAAGTGCCATTGCAATAACCCCACAGTCCAACAGACATGAGGTAGGCTCTCATAGCCTTTGACCAAATACCATAGTTTGCACCATCAAGGATGGGGACAACAGGGGCAGAGGTTTGAGACAACAACATGGTAGCTGTTAGAAAGAGGCTTAGAGGTTGTCAGTAAGAGTATTTGTATTAAAAAAAGCTGACATAGTCTCCCCATAGGGTAGACTAGCTCACTGCAGCATGCAGGCTTCAGGGATGCTTTGCCATTGTTGCAGCCAATGAAGGTGCATGGCTTGCAGGGCCCATAACCTGTTGCACAGCATAGAGCACAGCTAACAGGCCAAGCAACCCACCTTAGAGGTTGTGCTTAATGCTCAACTGATATTGGGGTGTAGAGTGATGTGTATACTCGTCTACATGTATGGTATTTATACCTCTATGACCCAGGGCTGTTCCTAAGTCCAAAAGAGGTGACTACAGTTGTCCACTATATCATGCATACAGTGATGTGTGATGTGGAAATGTTCTAGACACAGCATAAGGCTGCATCTTGTGATAGATAGTGTAGTATGCATAACCCTATTGCCATGAGCGCATATGCTAAAGTTCTGTCTAACACATAACATCTATGAGTGGATCTTGAACCTTGTGTGTAGGTCTTCACCTTCTTTGATCCATTTGGGTTCCGGTTCAACATTATGATGCAACAATGTACCTTACTGTCAAGACTCACTGTTGAACAATCCAGTTCAAGAGCAAGGGAGAAGTTCAAAGATGAGTTGATAGATGTCCAAGACAGTGTGAGCAAGAAGTAGGGTCCAAAGCAGTACCAAGTACCAAAGAGGTACGGTTACTGGTAGTATCAAGAAGTTATGCAGGGAAGAGGCCAGAATGATCATAAGGGGATGGTCCTTAAAGGAGTATCCCAGGAGTAGAGAGTGCCATAAACAAATGGACAGTCTGAAGACTGTCCACTACTTTATTGAGCACTTATATACTACAAGGGAACTGCTAAATAGGGAACAAGTCATAACCTTGTTATCAAGCTGTTGAGATTACCACTGCTTTGGGCAGTCTGATGTAATCACAGCCCAGTCGCGTTAACGCGTCGGCTCCCACGGACCGGGCGCTCCCGGCTCACGCACGTCGCTCACGCGTCGGATCAGCCCGGACCAGCTCAGCTCAGATGCTGCAGCCTGCATATGTTACAATGATAAGTTAATTGATGACAATTGGTAGCTACTAACAACTGATCCTTTATGATACAAGTTGGTAGTTATGATTACTTTGCTTAGAGACGCTTTTGCGTATTTAAGAGGCACTCAATTAGCTAGATCGCTTCAGTCTTGTCTTACACAATACTGAAGTGAGTACTTACTGTTTCCTATCTTATCTATCGCATCTAATCACGCGTTGTAGATATCTTTTGATAGGTATTACTGATTTACAGTCTTGTCTTACACAATACTGAAATATCTTTGATAGATCTTAAGGATCTTATCGCTCTTATCATAACCTGCGCCCATCTGCTTCAACACAAGCACAATAGATGGATGAGTAAGAAGTCGAGGTATGCTTAGTGAGCATGCTCAGTCATGCTCAGTAAGCTGCTGAGTTAGGAGGCCCATCATGATGAGTAAGGGCCTTTAGAGTCCATGTGTTCACTGCTTAGTGCACAGGCCAAAGCATCTGATTTACTGTTAGTTAGTTTAGGGCCGGTCATTTGAGGACTTGGGGTATTTGTCAGTGAAATAGTGTTGCCTATAAGGCCCCTTATTAGGGTCCCTAGAGTCGACCCTAATACTTCTATTAAGGTCCCTAGTATTGCCTTATAGTTTGTTCTAAGGTTATTAGAGTTAGTCTAATAATGCATCATAGGACCTTTAGTATCTTTGTTAGTGTCTATTGTAGAGCACTTTGGGTTGTCTTAAAGGGTCCTTAGGAAGCCTATAATACTGTCTTATAATGCTAGAAGGGTTGCCACTAAGTAGGGCTTGCTGTATGCCGATTGTGCCTAGAATCAATCACGTGACAATGTGCATGTGATATTGTGGATACCTCTACTCACCCCTTTTGTCGATATGAACAGGGTGACACCATAGAGGCTGGGTTTCCTCTAATAAGGAAGGGTCCTTCAAGGGCCCTCTCCAGGAAATGGTTCATGACACTTACTCCCCCGAATCAGTTCACGTAACCCCCCTTCCTATTCTATCAATGACCCTGCTATTCCCACCTGCAGGTATACCATTTTTAACTTAGCCACCAGGGAACAACTCTTTTCTGGAATTCACTCCCCTGGTGACATCTGTGGCTTTCAACTTCTAATGATGGACCCCCATTTTTCTGAATTTCACCTGTTCATGCAAAGAGCAGTACTTATGGATTTAGTATGGAATCACATTGTAAGATCAGCCCCCATAAATACCCCCACTCCTTCAGAGTGGTCAGCTTGGCACCACGAACACACTACTTCCACTTACAACACTCCCATGTCCCCCAGCTCCCTCTTCATCTCCCTTACCTATCCTCATCCCCTCCCCTACCGTTAGACAAGAGTCACTGTCACCTGAAGTCATACAACACATCATCAATCAATGCACCTTCATTGTCCCCAATGAAGCTGAACTCCAAGACCTCTCTGCCACCCTTAACCCACTCACCATTTGTGCTGGAAGTCCTTCACCCACCCCCACTGAAGCAGATCCCACTCACCCTGGCCCCCCTTGGTTTATTTATGAACCCTACATGTATGTTCCCCCTTTTTATATCAATGTTAATGGGCAGCAATGCCTAATGCCATACTTATGTATTGCTCTATGGAATGATGAACCCATCCATTTAGGAACTATGGGTTGAGGAGAACTTGCTTATGGAGAAAAGCTCCTTGCCCTGCCTGTCATCTCTGCCCCTCACCCCTCTGTCACTGCCTCTGACCTCCACCTCCTGGTGGAAGACTACCCTTTCCACTTTGATGTCACCCAGGCACTCAAGAACCTCCATGACCCTGGTGCTCTTGCCGATATCTACTGCCTTCGCAATGGCTCTTTACAGTTGAAAGTTCTGGAGGCCAAATGCACCACCATCCAAGGAGCCATGGACATACTCCAGCAACAACTTGCCAATCAGCTCCATGAAATCCAGTCCTTCACCAAGGAATCTGCCACCATTTGCAGTTGTCTCCACACCAATAACACGTCAGTCTGAGTTCATCACCAACTCAATACCATGGCAACCAATGGGGGCCTCACCTGCAAAACAGGTCCCTATTACTTGTTGGTAGAGAACTATGATAACATTGAGGTCCTCAAACAACCATCCACCCTCTCCTCCCCTACTTCACCCATTCACCCCCCACTTTCCCTGACCCCTCCACTTGAATACCTCCCCCACATTGTTGATCAATCTCAGAATGACGCCCCTATGGGGGCCCCTTCCCACTTCCCACAAATGTTCTCTGATGATGCTGGTACCCTCAATACCCCCCCTACCCCCACATGCATGACTAAAGCACAATGCCACCAACTCCAAAAATGCCAACATGTCTGCAAACACTATGGTATCAAGGGTCATTGGAACAAGGATTACAACAAACCTCACACCTATTGCAACAGTCAGAAGGACTGCATTTTGAGGAGGACTCATAGGAATTGCAGAGGACACTGCCCCAAGGTGGGGACCCAGAACACTTGTCTAGAAGGTGAAGGGGACAATTTCTATGAGTCGGGACCCAATACTGATTAGTTCAGAGAACTAAGCATGAGGGGGGCATGATATTATGATTTACCCCTCTTTTCATTTGTTGCTAACCCTTGATTTCTTGTTATTGTTCTCTACCCTCCCCCTTGTCTCCCTGACTTCCATTTCATCCCTTGAATGTGATGGACCCTTACTTGTTTCATCTTTTATGTTTCACCTATTGTTACAATCCTCTTTTGCTATTGGTTAACTTTTTATCTATTGTTCTGCATATAGTACTGTACAGCCTTGCTACATACAGTATTTAAGTGCCTGTAGAAGCTGGGGAATGCCCCAAGCTTAGCTTTGTCCCATTTCCTGTCACATCCCTTTACCCTGTATCCTCTCTCAATCACAACTTGTGTTGTGCTGGCTTATACTCTGCTTGATCTGACCTTGTCACAAGGGACCTTTGTGTTCCTCTCCCTCCTCTGCTTCTCTCTCATTGTCCTTCTCTTCTGTGAAACCAGAAGATCAACTCTGTCTGCGGGCTGAGTCATTTTCTGACTTAGTCTTGAGATGCTAAACCCTTGATCCAGTCTCTCTGAGCCGGCCCCACTGAACCCTTAAACCAAGTCACAGGGACTTGCCCCACTGAACCCTGAACTAATGCTCTAATGGCCATGATGCTGTAACAAGCCCCAGTTCATAGCAGTTGAGCCTTGAGCTCAACTTAGTTTGCCAATCCCAAAAAGTTGACTACTACCCCATCTGCAGAGCCCCTCTCATCTTGTTGCCATACTCCAGAAGGATCTAACACTCCTTCCCCTCCATGAGTATTGCTTGCTTGACTCAAGCATATCTGAATTGGTAGGATGCGTTTATAAACATGACCATTGATCTTATTTAAGGCACTTTGGAGCCTTAACACCTCTTTGAGCTGGCCCCATTGAAACATTGAACCAAGTCACAGGGACTTGGCCCCATTGAGCCAAGCTAACTGCTCTAACAGCCACAATGCCATAACAGTAGCTACTGATTGTCATCAATTAACTTATCATTGTAACCAATGCTGGCCCCAGCATATGAGCTGAGCTGGTCTGGCTGATCTAACATGTGAACAATGCACATGAGCTGTGAGTGCACAGTCCATGGGAGCCAACATGTTAATGTGACTAGGCTGTGATTACATCAGACTGCCCAAAGCAGTGGTAATCTTGACACTGGTCTTGTTATTGTCAAGTCTTCAGCACAACAGGACTGGTTTCAGTCCCAGTTTGCTGACATAAGGTCAAAAAACTGGGACCAGACCAGACTCTCAAGCTCTAGCAACTGCAGCTGTACCACCATTACCTCTGTTCTCCTCCAAGACAGTGGAGTTTAAAGACTTCTCTTGCTTCCCTGTGTACTCCTTCATGACTGTGCATTACAGATCCCCTGTCCAACCCCTTGTACTCCAGTGTGACTGCAAGGTTCAGTAAACCCTGGCCTCCTTGTCTAACATTCTCCAGGTCCCTGTTGCTGTCCCTGTCTAGTTAGTCCTTTATACAAGTCCAGCACATCATCCTTGCTTTCACCAACTGCCCCTGCAGGCTATACTGTACCAATTAAATCAATTCATCACCCCATGTGACCTGTGACCTCCCTGATGAAATAATGGTTTCATCAGGTTGGGTATTTTGTTGTGACCTGCAAAAACTTTTCATCAGGGGTTACAAAATTTGGAAATTTGCATAATTTCAACATGTTGTGACACTGTAGCAAGTCCAGGGATGTGCAAATCATGATGCTGACCAGTCCAAGCAGAAAGAGGAGAGAAGGGGGGGAGGAGCAAGTGGTTTGTGTGACTATTGAGGCTTCTTGCTTTTCTCAGGCAGGGGTGATTGGGTTGCAAAGAGGGATTCTTATTCACTGCGCTACTACAGAGTAGCTAGGGTGTTTATGTATAGGACAGTACAAAGGAGAATATGAAAGGAATCAGAGGGCCATGAAAGGGAGGGAGAGCCATGAAAGTGAATCAAGACTGGTCAAGGTGGTTGAGGCAGTCATGAAAGGCTTTGAGACATGAACACGTTGAATGTGCTGGGGCATGGTGTGTGTGCATGGTCGGTGGCGAGGACTGGGCGATATGGTTGAGGTCTTGATGTCAGGTGTGAGGTCATTGGCATGCGGTCAGTGGCAAATGGCCTGGAATTGAGTCTTGCGGGTGTGTGGCATATGTGTGGTCAGTGGCAAGGGCTTGATGTTGGGCATGAGGGAGGTGGCTTGCGCATGCGGTTGGTAGCAAGGGTGGGTGAGCTGAGGCAAAGTAGAGGAGGAGGCATCACATTGTGTCACATCACATTTCTGCATGTGGTTCTGTGGCCAGCCATACTGTAATCCTTGCACATCTGTTGCCATGATGATGCTGATGGATTGGACATGGAATGATGATAAAACAGTACTATCTATTCCAACAGAGACTTTTGTCATCAGAAAATGCCCTTGAGCAATTTTTAACATTTTTAGGAATTTTCAAAGGCATTTTTGTGACCAAAATATGGTTTCGTCACTTGATTTAATTGGTACAGTGGTATTGGCCCAGCAGTGAGTACTTGACTCCCTATGGATACCCACCATACAATCCACACACTCCTTAGTACTGACTTTGAGCCATATAGATGCTTTACTTAATGGTTGTGAGTGTGATATTTTAGGTAAATACTACAGCATGTAGCCTAAAAACTTTGCCCACTGCCTAAACTGTCTTCACAGATTCACAATGATGAATCAGACTTTGAAAATGGCACTGTGACTGATGTGACCTGAGAGTACCTGACAAATGACTGGGGGTGATGGATGTACAGGATGATATACTAACCCTGCCATGTAGTTTGGACGGGTACCCTTGTTCGGACACTTGAGATCTCTCCCTCGATCCAAGCTCAATCAGCATCAAAATTCTCATAGCACTTATTATACTGTATCTTAATGTATTCAATAGATCTTTTTGCTGAATGCCATTGTGGTTTGTTGAGATCAAAAAAATAGCAGTTGGTCATGCCTGCCGACCAATGCCGCATCGGAGTTTCTATGGCTCCAAAATAGGTTGGACATGATGCCCCATTGCTTTCATCCTTTGCCACTGACCGCATGCCCACGCTACCACCTTGCGCCCAACGACAAGATCTTGACTGCCTTGCCAAGCCCTCGGCACTTCGTCCAGCCCAGCCTTTGCCACTGACCACACATGCACGCCACAGCCCACTCAACATGATTGTGTACAGGTCCTTCACCACCACCTTGACTGCCTCGGCCAGCCTCAAATTCCCTTTCAAATTCCCTTTCATCACTTCCCTTCCCTTTGTTCTTCATTCCTGTACATAAAACACTTAGCTACTCTGTAGTAAAACAGTTCAGAACAAGAATCTTTTCCTTCTCCCCTCTCATCTGTCTGCCTTTGCCTGAATCCGAATGACCACACACGATACCGGCTCTCTCCCTTTCTTTCTCTCACCTCCAGTCCCTTGGTCAACAGTCCACTTACTGGTCCAACAGCCCCGCTCTTTCTCACTCATGCATCCCCAGACACACCAAAGTGGAGTTGGTGCATGGTGCAGAAGCACTTTGGTCTCATTGAGCTCGAGTAAAGGTGCTGCACTCCCATGACCAGGGCTGTAGCCATGACCATGCTCATTGCCATCATGGGCACATTGGGGGAAAGAAAGGTAGCCAACATCAACTCTCTGATATAAGCGCAGATTCCCCACGGCAAGATCCGGAGGATATGTGATCGCAGCAATGACTGAGTCTGCAGCAAGTATGGATGGTGAGAGAGGGCAGGAGAAAAGCATGAGGGAGGCCATCTAATTGGATACAATTGGTACAACTGAGTAGGGGCATTGCACACATTTAGCACTTGCCAAGCAGAGTTACATCTTGGCTTGGCAGGAGTTACAAACAAGCCCGTGACATGTGTGACTGTCCAAACAAGGGTGCCCGTCCGAACTACATGGCAGGGTTAGTAGTATAGGCAACTTAGCAGACATTTTTTGTGCTCTACTTATGTACTTATGTAATATAAGCACTTGGAATATTTTTCTTTTATTGTCTGCTAAGTTGCCTATAAGTGGACTTATCCATTCCTGCCCGTCGTGCTAGAGACTTCCAAGACCGATGGTTCCACCGCCCACCATCACATGTGTATCACCATTAATTGCAACTTGCCGAGATATTGATATTGTGAGTCCCCATCACGGTCGTCTTGTCTGCTGTTGTGATACCATTCTATTCACATAGGGCGTAGGATTGTGATGGGCCATTGGCGGGGAGCGCCGAAGAAGTGCAACTGGGAAGGAATCTGGGGAGGTGATGTGATCCGAAGCAAGGCCGCGGCGTCACGCCATTCAATGTCAACGTCAACAGGATGCAGTGCATGCCAGTGGCAACTTCCCCCGCCACGCCGCCCGCCAAACTTGTGGCCATGAAAGCTCCCAAGGTGTAACTGAGAGGGAAAAACCCTAAGCCACTAACTTACTTACTGGCCCCCCTCCCCTCAATAAGTATCCAAAGAGGGGTACGCGCTCGGGGTTTCTTTCTGATCCTTCCGCGGTTTCTGCGGACGCCGCCCATTACTGCTTGGTTGGCTTCCTTCCATCACCATCAGACCCGCCTCCTCTCGGACGGACAGCCATAAACGATGTGGTAAGTCCTTATAACCTCCAATCGTCGATTTAAACAGGTCCTCAACCTTTCCTCCTCTTTTCATTTTCCGCAGCTCACGTTCACCCTCCGACCAGTCACCAGCCTTATCAACTCGTCGGCCACCTAGCGCTGGTCCCTCTCCACCGCCTCCTATTCTATCCGATCTCGGATCTGGTGATCGTGAAGACATATCTCGCTCATTTCATAACGATCACCCTCACCACTCGAAGACAATATCTAGGTCTATGTACCCAAAGGTACCTTGTTGCACCCTCTCTTGCCGCGTCATTTTCTCGAATTCATAATTAATCCCCATTTCAACCTTAGCCCGCCTTACTGGCTATCCCATCAAACATTGCTAGCGGAATTTCCACCCGCAGTTTCGTCCCATCCGCATCCGAGTTACACGATCCTGAGGAAATGTCTCATCGTATCGACGATTCACATTACGTCTCCAAGTGAGTGCTGTGCAATTTCTGCAGCGTTCCTCTGAGTTAGGCTATCCGAACAGCGGTGGTAGACTCCCAAACGTCGTACACGTACAGCCGTCCCCTCCCCCCCCAATTGCGACACTGCCCCAGTCTCCTTCTCTTTCCTCGTCTTCGGTAGATCGTTCCTCTGTGTCTTCGCCGGCTCCAACTCGACGAGGTTCGGTTCAAAGTATAAATCTTACCGCCTCATATAATGGCGATGTCTGCTATCCAGGTCCTGATCCCGAGCGCCAACGCACATATTACCAGCAACCTGCAAGTCTCACAGAGTCTCCGTATCGTACTCAATCCCGGATGGAGTCGCGTTACCCTCCCACTCATGAAGGAACTGCTCGGGCTGCAGCATATCCGCCAGTCGCACATGTGGTCCCATCCCAGGCATCTGGTGGGGCACATGAAATCGCTTATCACTACCCCGGGCAGCAACAGTTCAATGCTATTTATACAGACGATGCAACAACCAAATTGAATGACAGGATTCGCAGGCGGTGTTTTAATTGCTGCACGACGGACACCTCTACTTGGAGAAGATCCAGCCTAAACCCGGGAAAGGTGGTCAGTATATATAACTACATCCCCCGTAGCGTCGCCTTATGCTGTTGTAGCTTTGCAATAAGTGCGGACTGTTCGAGCGTACCCACAACCGTGCACGACCAGAGCAGTTTCCCCATAAGCGCGGTCCCCTCGCCACTTCATCGCTAAAAGTGCGTACGTCACCCCCACAGCATGGCGCAGTCCCTCCTGTCAGTGCGTTGCCACCTCACCAGTACAACCATCCATCCATCGCTCCCCTAATTTCTCGGACGGATACTGCACATGCAAGCTCCCGCAGAGAGGGTTTACCCCAAATACAATCATGGCTTCCCTCTTCCACAACTCCGGCAGGTGAGTACTTGCCTGCACCGAAATCCCTCTATTCTCGAAAGGCCTACTCATCCTCCTTCAGCGCCCATATCGTACCGTTCGCGCAGCCCTTAATTGTCGACAATATCGCTTTCCCTTGAGCATCTCCTTCCTCCGCTGCCCCCGTTGAAAATGTGCCTTGAGGACTTTAAGGTCTCCCACCTCATGCGCTTCGCTCGCTACGTCTCTGGTTTCGTATGGTACAGAGCGTAGGCTTGCATTCCCTGCCTCGCTCACATGAGGGTTCCACGGCCCCACCCCCACGCACTCCCCATACATCAGATCATTCTATAGATCGACTGTCATGCTGCTCTGCCTCCTTCCCCTCTGCTGCAACGGTGTTCACCGACCCTGTGACATACATACCTGTGACACGACTGGCTTCTCTTTGTCGACTTTCTGTATTCCTTTGTACTTGTTGGCCGAACTGACCTCTACGGCCATTACATCACTGGCGCGGTATCCCCCGCCAGTAAATGTGAAGTGATTCTCCTGGATCCATGGCTTCTTGCACGCCTTGTGGGGCGGTGCTCTGGAAATGATTGCTTTCCTGGATTGGGCAATGTCGGAAGTGTCAGGACATCCATGCGATATGCAATTTGACACAGCGACGGGGATTGCTGCTTCAAGCCCAGTCTATCACCGCTGTAACGATCCATGACGAGTACGTCGAGTCCTCAAGGCGCTTTGTAGGTGTAACGGCAAGTCTTAAAGCCTGAGGGTGTCCAAATATCATTTATCTTTTCAACTTTTCGCCGACTCCTGTTCAGCATTGGGTAGGCTGGTTCGACTGTCTAGATGCTGTGAATTCGAGGTCGTCATCCCCGCTTGCATTGAAACGTCCACTAGTACCATTATGCGCCAGTCATGCTAAGGCACCCTACTGAAGCCCTCATCAAGGGCCGTATCTACATGATAGGATTCCAGCGCCCGGGTACATCAAACCTTCCACGATCATACGGCAACGCAGCAGTGCGTTGATCGTAGAGCGATGCCAATTGTCTGAACTCGTAAGAACAGCGGGGACTTGATCGTAGAGGCTGAAGCTATTGTTGGAAATTATGGCTCGCGTACTAGCGCACCCACTGCTGCCGCTGCCCCATCCCCCAATTTGTTCATTTAGTATTAGTACACCCCTTATATTTAGTTTATGTACATATAACGAGGTAACGTCGTAGCGTGGGTTTTCCCAAAACGAATACCCCCCCCCCCCCCCCCCATTTGTTTATCCACGTTGCGTCCGGAACAAGCCTTCCTTTACTTTACAGCTACACCACTTGGCGGGACCCACTCGTGCTTACTGTGATTCCGACACGACGCACGCAATATTCGTGTGCTAGGCGCGGCCACGTGACTGGCAAGATCCACCGCACACCCGCACACTAGCGACTCATGATCACTTCCTTCACTCACTCACTCCTTGCTCTCAGGCTGATGAGCCATTCTCACTCACGTTTATTCCAGTTAGTTAGTCTTAATCCCCAATTTGACTGCCCTCCTACCTATTGGAAATAGATGCACTCCATGATTTCCGTGTCTCTGCGTCGTGGCAGGGACGCAGGGGTCGAGTTCGACTCGCAGAGTAGGCTCCTGGTCTCACAAAGAAGAGACTCGGGAGGGGAGCGGCCACCATTCACCTGCACGGCTCTGTTTTCTACGGGATTAACCGTACTCTACAAATGCACCTCTACGTGAAACACCAATTTGACGAAGTCCCCGTCCCGCAAGAACTTTGCTCCGACTCTCCGCCTTATCTCAGCATCCGGGACATGATGCAGTGCCTCCTTTGAAACGCATCTTTCATTGACAACGAGTCCCTGCCGGCATGACTGGAAGTCCCAACTTGGCGGTATCATCATGCTGGAATAGGAACAGGGAGCATCCATGATGATGTGTTGGTGTCCGAAAGGGGATGGAATTACAAGGTGGCACTCATCAGACATACAGTACAGCAACGGTGAAAACCCGGACCACCTGACCATGGGTTCCTCGCTGCCGTCTGTGATCCCCTGCGCGATACATAGGGTAATACCCAGCATACGTTACCATAGGTCTTTATCAAAAAGACCGCATGGGTTTAGAACGTACAACACTGTGTGTAGTTGCATCACCGAGAAGAACAAAGTTGACGGGAAGTTGCCATTAAGGGTAGTTGTGTTGTGTTTGTGATCGCATCACAATGCGATCAGAGTCCATGAGATGAGGATTGCGAGTATGAGATATTAGATGATAATTGGTGCAGATTAACTGCCTTATAGGTTATTGTGGAAGAGCAAGGTGAGGTGATAGGCCTGTAGACTCCAGGAGCAGGCAGAAGGTGTCTTGTTGCAAAGCATAGAGTGCAGCTAACAAGCAAGCAACTCACTTTGTGAGTTGAAAGAGAGCTCAACTTGGTGTGCAGTGTAGGGCAATGCATTACTCATCTACTACATAGGTGGGATTTATACATCTATGGTGTGTACATGTTTATGTATGCTAAAGGGGTGAGTAGAGGTGTCCAGAATGTCAGAAAATTGGGAGGGCGATTATATTGGATTTTATAGCATTATATTTGAATATAATCACAATATAATGCTATAAAATCCAATATAATCGCCCTCCCAATTTTCCGACAAATATTGCTCTTACATGTTGCCTGATTAGGCAGTAACTTAGCATATCACCAAGATGATGCTTCTACAGTGATAGATGCATATTCTACATAAAAATATTGTTCATATCAGTATGTGCATATTATTCTATGACATCAGTGTTTTGACAGGTTGCTTGTCACTGCTTGGACCAGATGGTAGTGAGTTGCCAGCAACTTGCTACCATCTGGTACCAGTCTGGAAAGTTAGCAAGCTGACAAGTCTGCAAGCCATGTCAAAATTGCCACAAGTCTCATTTCAGTTCATAATTAGCAAGCTAGACAAGTTCAGAAAGTTGTTGAAAGTTTTGCAAAATTCCACCTAGTTTTTTGGTCCAGTTTTTTGACCTCCAATGAGGAGGCAACCAGGACCACAACTGGTCCCAACTGATGCTAAAAATGGAAGTGTTGAACCAGAACCTGAACAGATCAAAGAAGGCGAAGACCTTCATACAAGGTTCAAGATCTGCTCATAGATGTTACATGTTAGACAAAACTTTAGCATATGTGCTTATGGCAATAGGGTTATGCATACTACACTATCTATCACAAGATGCAGCCTTACGCTGTGTCTAGAATGTTTTCACATCACACATCATGGTGTGTGCAATATAGTGGACACCTGTAGTCACCTCTTTTGGAGTTAGGAACAGCCCTGGGTCATAGAGGTATAAATACCATACATGTAGATGTGTCTCCAACTGGGGGCGGTGTTGCTGACAGATCTGTTCACGTGCTAGACATGCGCACTGAGTCAAGCGAGAACAAGAAGTTCTTGCAAGGTTCGGGGATCTCAATGATCACAATGCCAAGGCAATTGTGTACTGTGGAGAGGAAAGACAAACGATAAGTCTTCATGTCTAAAGACTTAGAGAGATAGAAGGTTTTCCAAGATGATTGCTTGATTACTTGCAAGCCTACAAGTTCTGAAGCAGGAATCCAGTGATATTCACAAGAGAACAAGCTTAGGGCTTGTTCTCATCAACTGACAGGTTTATATACAGTCAGGGACACTATATCAAATGGTGTCCTTAAGGGAAAGGTGAGGTGATTGAGGTAAGAACATGTTGGAACCTAGTGGTAAACACAAGTCATAAGATGAGTCATCAAATGTGAAGTAAACATGAGTCAAGTCCAGGTAGGCTAGCCCAGTTGCCAGTCCGATCCAAGGTCTTGGTACCTGTGACAAGATGAGTATACACATCACTCTACACCCCAATATCACTTGAGCACTTAGCACAACCTCTAAGGTGGATTGCTTGGCCTGTTAGCTGCACTCTATGCTGCGCAACAGGTTATGGGCCCTGCAAGCCATGTGCCTTCATTGGCTGCAACAATGGCAAAGCATCCCTGTAGCCTGCATGCTGTGGCAAGCTAGTCTACCCTATGGGGAGACTATGTTGGCTTGTTTAAATACAATACTCTTACTGACGACCTCTAAGCCCCTTTCTAACAGCTATTATGTTGTCTTCTCAACCAGTTGCCCCTGTTGTTCCCATCATTGATGGTGCAAACTATGATATTTGGTCAAAGGCTATGAAAGCCTACCTCATGTCCATTGGACTGTGGGGTTATTGCAGTGGTACTTTTGATGTGCCAATCGTCCCTGTCCTTCCCCAGGCACCTCTTCCTGAAGAGATTGCTGCCCAGACTGCTGCTCAAGCAGCTCTGAAAGAATGGAACAAAGGGAATGATATGGCAGTTGGTCATATGGTCCTTAGATCAAGCATCACAATCCAGCAGGATCTCACAATCCTTGACAATGCCTAGACGATCTGGAATTGCCTTGAAACCCTTTATGGCACAGCGACCACCAGTACCTATAAGGACTTCAAAGAAGCCATTTCTATTTGCAAAAAACCCAAGCCAACATCCTGGCCCTCAGAGGGATTGGATGCACACTGTGTTCCAGCGTCTTACCGCATCCTCCCTCATGATTCGTGATACCCTCCAGGCGCTCATCATGCTTGCCACCATTCCCCAGAAATGGGAAATGTTGGTCCACATTGTTACTCAGAACTATGAACTAGCTGACCTTAACACTAAGGATGTGTGAGAGGCTATTGTCTCTCAATATCAAACTGAGATCGATTGAGGAACAAACAAAAAGCACAGTGTGCAGAAGCTCTCCACTGTCAAGCGCAAGCATGGTGACCCCTCCTTCTCCTCTCAGCAGCAGGGCAATAAGCCCAAGTGTGATGAAGATAAGGACAAGCACCAGCGAGGTAAGTGCAGCGGAAAAGGAAAAGGGAAAGGCAAGGAGAGATCTGACCAAAGCCATGGTCCCAGACACTCACATATTGCGGATGTTGCTGCACTCCCACTCCCAACCATTATTACCACTATTGCCCATCTGGGTCCCTCGGGGATCCAACAACGTACTGTCCCTACTGCGACTGACCCTCGCAAATGCACTCATGGCCCTTACAAGGCCTTAAACAAAGCACTTGATCTTGCTGACAATCTTGGGGTAATCCCCACTATACAGACAGTCAAGACCCTTGAGCAGCAGATCTTGACTCAATCTGCTGCCTTGTCAAGTGCAGTCAAATTACTGTCACCTGTCCATGAGCCTATGGACCAGGATGATGGCAACTTTGTGCACACAAATACATCAGATTTATTTGACATATATGATGGTATCCTAGAAGGTGCTGCCACCCCTGAGCATGCTCCGACTCCATTGGATGAACTGCTTGATTGGGGCAGTGACCCCAAAGATAATGAAGCATGTGTGCACCTCCCTCTCTCCTTTCACTTGCTAAGGAACCTTATAGAATCTCCCCAGCCTCAAAGAGGGCTAGATATGTCTAATGAGTGTTTGCTTGTATCATATAATGTACAAATTAGTGAAGGGACTACTTCCCTTCAAAGTGAATGTAACAAACATTGTTTGAGATGTAGAGGAAAGCACAACTTGAGTAAGATGGGATCCTTATGGGTCCTTGACTCTGGCGCATCCACACACTTCACCTCTGAAATAAATGATTTCATTGAGTACACACCAGCTTTGCCACATGAGAGATCCCCTGTGAAAACTGCTGATAACACAATCTATGTGGAAGGCAAAGGCGCTGTGTTGCTTTGGCACACTGTCAACCCTAAAATAGTTGTCATGCGCATTTCTCCTGTCCTTTATATTCCAATAATTAACACTCGGATATTATCTATGGGGGAGTTTTTACAACAAGGGATGCATGCATTAGGGAATAATAGACATATTTCCCTATGAGAGGATGGATGTATAATCCTGTCCTCTTACCCCTTATTCCTGGGTCAAACCATGTATTGGTTAGATGCCTCAATTGAAAGCATGCAAGCTCATTCTCTTATCTATGTGGTAGATTATGATGTCATTCACCAACGCCTTGGCCACCCATCTAAGGATGTCATAACATGTGCAAAGACACATACCAAGGGTCTCCCTGAAGACCTGAAAATCCCTCAGGAACAGCCGGTATGTCCTGGCTGTGCACAAGGCAAGATGCCTGCGTCTGCACACCCTCCTTCTGAAACTCATGCTTCTGCACTGTTTGAGTGTATTCACTTGGACCTTAAGAGTTTCCCTGTGAAGTCATATCATAAGTACGAATATTTCGTCAGTTTCATTGATGATTATTCTGTTGTGAAATGCAACCACAGATAGAGGGACCTCAGAGGAGGTGCTTAGTCATTGCCACCCTCTTGGGTCCAACTTGTGGGTTCTGTTGAACCGGAACCCGAACGGATCAAAGAAGGCGAAGACCTTCATACAAGGTTCAAGATCCGCTCATAGATGTTACGTGTTAGACAGAACTTTAGTATATGCGCTTATGGCAATAGGGTTACGCATAGTACGCTATCTATCACAAGATGCAGCCTTATGCTGCGTCTAGAACGTTTCCACATCACGCGTCACTTAATGCGCGATATAGTGGACACCTGTAGTCACCTCTTTTGGACTTAGGAACAGCCCTGTGTCATAGAGGTATAAATACCATACTTGTAGACGAGTATACACATCGCTCTACACCCCAATATCACTTGAGCATTAGCACAACCTCTAAGGTGGGTTGCTTGGCCTGTTAGCTGCGCTCTATGCTGCGCAACAGGTTATGGGCCCTGCAAGCCATGCGCCTTCATCGGCTGCAACAATGGCGAAGCATCCCTGAAGCCTGCATGCTGCGGCGAGCTAGTCTACCCTATGAGGAGACTATGTCGGCTTGTTTAATACAAATACTCTTACTGATGACCTCTAAGCCCTCTTCTAACAGCTACAATGTCGTCGTCTCAACCCTCTGCCCCTGTTGTCCCCATCCTCGATGGTGCAAACTATGGTATTTGGTCAAAGGCTATGAAAGCCTACCTCATGTCCGTTGGACTGTGGGGTTATTGCAATGGCACATTTGAACTGCCAGTCCTTCCTGGACTTCCTCAGGCGCCTCTTGCTGAAGAGATTGCTGCCCAGAATGCTGCTATTGCAGCTTTGAAAGAATGGAACAAAGGGAATGATATGGCAGTCGGTCATATGGTCCTTAGATCGAGCATCGCGATCCAACAAGATCTTACGTCTTTGGATAACGCTGAGACAATTTGGAATCGCCTAGACACCCTTTATGGCACGGCGACGACCACTACGATCTATAAGGACTTCAAAGAAGCCATCTCCATCCGCATTAACCCGAGCCAACATCCTGGCCCACAAATAGATCGGATACACGCTGCATTCCAGCGTCTTACCGCCTCCTCCCTTCACATCCCTGACACCCTGCAGGCGCTGATTATGCTTGCTGCCATTCCCCAGAAATGGGAAATGCTTGTCCACATTCTTGCTCAGAACTATGAAATAGCCGACCTTAATGCTAAGGACGTCCGAGAGGCTATCGTCTCTCAATATCAAACTGAGCTCAATCGTGGAACAAGCAAGAAGCACAGTGCGCAGAAGCTCTCAGCTGTCAAGCGCAAGCATGGTGACCCCTCCTTCTCCAATCAGCAGCAGGGCAATAAGCCCAAGCGCGATGAAGATAAGGACAAGCGCCAGCGCGGTAAGCGCGGCGGCAAGGGGAAAGGAAAAGGGAAGGAGAAGGCCGATAACAGCCATGGTCCCGGACACTCCCACATTGCGGACGTTGCCGCACTTCCACTCCCGACCATTACCACTATTGCCCATCTGGGTCCTTCGGGGATCCAACAACGTACCGTCCCGACTGCGACTGACCCTCGCAAACGCACTCACGGCCCTTACAAGGCCTTAAACAAAGCGCTTGATCTTGCTGACAATCTTGGGGTAACTCCCACTATACAGACAGTCAAGACCCTCGAGCAGCGGATCTCGACTCAATCCGCTGCCTCGTCAAGTGCAGTCAAATTACCATCGCCCATCCCTGAGCCTATGGACCAGGACGATGGCGACTTCGCGCAAACAAACACGTCGGATTTATTCGACATATATGACGGTATCCCAGAAGGTGCTGCCACCCCTGAGCGTGCTCCGACTCCGTCGGATGAAGCGCTTGATTGGGGCAGCGACCCCGAAGATAACGAAGCGTGCGTGCGCCTCCCTCTCTCCTTTCACTCGCTAAAGAACCTATTAGCATCTCCCCAGCCCCAAAGCGGGCTAGATATGTCTAATAAGTGTTCACTTGTATCATACAATGTACAAATTAGCGAAGGGACTACTTCCCTTCAAAGTGAATGTAACAAAAATTGTTCGAGATGTAGAGGAAAGCACGACTTGAGTAAAATGGGATCCTTATGGCTCCTTGACTCTGGCGCGTCCGCACACTTCACCTTCGAAATAAAAGACTTTATAGAGTATACGCCGGCTTTGCCGCACGAAAGATCCCCTGTTAAAACTGCCGATAACACTATATATGTGGAAGGCAAAGGCGCTGTGTTGCTTCGGCACACTGTCAACTCTAAAACAGTTGTCACGCGCATTTCTCCTGTTCTCTATATTCCGAAAATTAACACTCGGATATTATCTATGGGGGAGTTTTTTACAACAAGGGATGCATGCACTAGGGAATAGAAATCATATTTCCCTACGAGAGGACGGACGTATAATCCTGTCCTCTTACCCCTTATTCCTGGGTCAAACCACATATTGGTTAGACGCCTCAATTGAAAGCGCGCAAGCGCATTCTCTTATCTACGCGGTAGATTATGATGTCATACACCGACGCCTTGGCCACCCATCTAAGGATGTCGTAACACGTGCTAAGACACATACCAAGGGTCTCCCTGAAGACCTGAAAATCCCTCAGGAACAGCCGGTATGTCCTGGCTGCGCGCAAGGCAAAATGCCTGCATCTGCGCACCCCCCTTCTGAAACTCGTGCTTCCGCACCGTTCGAGCGTATCCACTCGGACCTGAAGAGTTTCCCTGTGAAGTCATATCATAAGTACGAATATTTCGTCAGCTTCATTGACGATTATTCCTCCTATGCATGGATCACACTCTTAAAAATAAAAAGTCGACCATAATGGCCGTCAGGCAATTCCTTGCTATGGTGAAGAACCAATACAAAGCAGGAATCAAAGAGTGGATGTCCGATGCTGGTGGAGAGTACAAGTCTGAGGCCTTTGATAACGTCCTAAAGGACGAAGGAATTAAAATCCTGCAAAGCGCCCCATATACTCCACAACAGAATGGACGCGCAGAGCGCTTTATGCGCACTGTAATGGACAAAGCTCAGGCAATGCGCCTTGAAGCTTGTCTACCTCCCTCCTGGTGGGAATTTGCAGTGAATCATGGGACACACTGTTACAATAGGACACCTGCCAGACGCCTTCAATGGCGTACACCCTACGAAGTCCTAAAAAACGAGGTCCCTGATATCTCACACCTCAGAGTATTTGGTTGCGGTGCATATGTGCACATACCAGAAAAGCGTCGAGTCAACAAGCTTTCGCCCAAAAGCGAGCTAATGATCTACCTTGGTCACACTGAGGGGATCAAAGCCTCACTCTTTATGAGGCTCCCTAATAATACGCTTTACACAAATGCTACCGCCCTGTACGATGAGACCCTGTACCCCAAATGCGACAAAGCGCGCACTAAAGGTACCACGCGGATCAATGAACCGCGTGAGGAACTACCGCAACAACCTGTCGAAGACACCATTCCTGGTGTTGACGACCCATTCCCTACAATCAAAAGTGAGGACGATGAGCAGCCTATACAGGCGCCACAAGAAGAGGAACGCGAGCAAACGCCCGTCCCTCCTACACCGTCCCCTCCTCCCATTGAAGAGCCTGTACCTCTTCGAAGGTCTCAGCGGTTGAGGAAAGTACCTACCCGTCCAGGCAACGTCTATGGTGAACGCAGACACCCCACAGAAGTGGAAAAAGACGTTCGGCGCACACGCACATGGAGAACAATGACAGAAAACCAACCCGGTAGCTCCGGTGAGGGTAGTACGTCAGGATCGGCCACCCCAGGCCCTTACCCTCCTGTCGTCCTTGACGATCAACCGCCGCAAGCCTCTGAGGATGAGGTAGAAGACATTCTACGTCTTGCAAGGGAAGGGGGAGTCAAATTTCTGAACTATCTGCTCGCCCAAGCAGTTCCACTAAGTTCAGATACACCTGATACTGCGAAGATTCGCGAATGGACCTTTAAGGACATTCTGCGAATGCCAAGTGAACTC
>JAGFNK010000725.1:0-23927 GCA_025769875.1 Russula earlei | reverse complement strand
GCGTTGAGACAGATGATAAGCAAGTGAAAACTCCTAGACCGAATTTGATGACAAGGTGCGACCCAAGGACTTACCTCCCTCTACACCTCTTCGGGGAGATGCTCTCAGAGGTCTCATCCGATTTATAGAAGCCTGGGATAGACTCAAAAGAGTTTTTCGGTTGTATCGTCGCACCCAGAGGATCCCTTTGTCAACTTGTTCCGCAGAGTCCAAAGAAGATAGAAGAAAAGGAGTGGCCGAGCTGTTGGAGAAAGAGGCGAATAGTATGAGCTATCGTGTCATAAAACTGGCAACAGCGTGATGTTCTATATCGCCATCAGAACTGCTACGCAATTAAACCACGGCTCCAAGACCGTGCGGTTGGTACACGTAGATGATGAAGATGGTGAAGAAAATAAGCACAATCCATACGCGAAAAAGGCAGTTCCAGGGGTTAGGGGCAGGGCCATTACCGTTGCCCGGTTAAGTGATGCGTAATCAAGTTCTCTCCTCTACCCGCTTGTCGATACCGATGTACGAATCCTCATCGAAGGGAAGGCTAACCAGAATCGTGCGTCCTCTGGCTCGACACAGTTGTGCCCGTAAGATTCGCCGGTCAACACCATAGTCGACGAACGATTGGCACGCTTCCTGACGAAGTCCTCCTGGAAGCATTTAAGTTCTATGTGGATGTTTGGGGTATTGAGAGGACCAAATGGCATACACTAGTTCATGTATGCCGACGGTGGCGATGTCTCGTGTTTTCATCCCCACGTCATCTGGATCTGCAACTAGTGTACACAGGAAGAAGATCTATCGCGGCAATGATCGAGGTCTGGCCACTGGCAACGGCAACCTTGCCCATAGCGGTAAGGCACAACGGTCGCAGAGCATCATATGGTCGATATGGCATCATTTCCGTACTCGCGTCGAAACACCATGATCGCGTATGTCAAATCGACCTCTCCAACCATTCAAAGGGGTTCTGGCGACAATTTATAGCGGAGATGCGGAAGCCATTCTCGGAACTGGCAAAGCTGCACGTTCTGCTCAGGTATGACTGGAGAGGGGATATTCCTGATCTTGTCTTAGGTGAACCCTCTCACTAGAAAACATTCCATTTCCGGGAATGCTGAGACTGCTCTTGTCTGCCCATTGCCTTGTCTATCTCTCCCTTCGAGGCATTCCCCATTCAGCATACGTCTCACCCGAAGTCATGGCCAGTTGCCTCTCTGTGATGTCCGGGCTCGAAACCCTCATCCTTCATTTCCACTCCGGATCCGTTCCACCTCGCTCTGACTTGGAAGGCCAGCGTCTGCCTCTGCTCACACCCTGTGCCCTCCCCGCTCTTACTGTGCTAGACTTTCAAGGCGTTAATCCATACTTGGGAGGCCTCGTGGCCCGAATTGACGCCCTTCTACTCTGCGACCTGAGCACACTATTCTTCATGAGCATCACTTTTAATGTCCCACACCTTCACCGGTTCATTAACCACGCGAAAAGGCTCAAGACATTCTGCCAAGCAACGTTGTCCTGTCGCGGCTGCTCCATGCGGCTTACACTTTCCTCACAAGTAGGGACAGTTGATCACACGGCGCTCGAGTTGGGAATCCAGTACACTTTCGGAGATGCGATACTTTCGTCTCTGGCCCAGATCTGCAATTTGACCTCACCTCTCCACTCCACTGTGGAACGGCTTGACATCATAGCCGATGTCTATCCAGTACATCGGGATGACAGCAAGGAGAGAAAACAATGGCTGGATATCTTAGGTCTATTTCCAGCTCTGAAGAATCTATACCTGTGCAACGAAATGGCACTGCGTGTCACGGATGCCCTGAAAAAGCATGCTAGGGAAGGGGGAAAGGGATGTTGCCTGCACTACGGAGTGTGTTTGTAGAAGGGATCGAGCCCTCAGGGCCTGGAGGGTCGCCATTGGGCGGTTCGTCACAGCACGACGGCTCTCCGGTTATCCTGTGACTGTCCACGATTGGGATTGGTAAAGCTGGGGGGGAACTTGTAGGACTTGGAAGATCATGGTTTATGAGTAGTCTTTTATTTTCGAGCCCTTGACATCTAGTATCTTTGTCTTGCCCGAATGCCTCGCCGTCTACCAATGCTCAGTACATGTAACCCCCATTTCGTGATATCATCACCTCGTCGTGTCTTGCATCCGGCTGTCAGGGTAAGACATTACTCTATCGTTGATGCCCTTGCATACTAGCGGTTGACAAAAATGCTCCGAGGCCTGAGCAAATGGCACGTACTGGAAATTGCCACTAGCACAGATTTCAAGAGGGCAACAGTCGCGAAACGCCATTTGGAAGTATTGGTTGGGAGGAATCGGTCTGACATTGCGATGTCAGTTTGCCGGTCTGGACAAAATGCCTCGGGCCTGGTCCTCCCACTCTTGCAGCCCTGCAGTACGGTGTTCTGGCTTGACACGCTCGGCCCGGATTTTCTGATTCGTGTGGGCTCTGTCCTAACCGCATCGATCAACGGGCAACATGACGTATGGTTCGGCTTGGCCCTCTTCTGACGGTATGGCGTTGCACTCGAGATATCGCCAGTAGCACTGGTATGGCATACGGAAGATCATTCCTCTGAGTGACCCACCAGGAAATTGTCCAGTGGGAAGATGCGGAGTTGAGAGAATAGCAAGTCGGAGCATCGGTACAGCACATTGCAAATGGTGGGGGCTCGGGTACGGAACTGGCGAGACGTCATACGTAATATAGCCTGTCTCCGTTCTTCGTTGACGTAGCTCTCGCTAGCACATCGCTGGTGATACCGCCATGCGTTTCTAAAATGACGGAAAGAAAGTCATTGGGGCATCTGTTATCACGTCTTTGAATTATAATGCGAAGGTAACTGCAAGGGAGTGTAAACAAGAACAAAGAGACGCGTCGCGATGAGAAAGAAAATTAATTAATTCAATTCGTCTGAATATAAACGATGCCTCCCCGTCCTCGCCGCTTTTTTTTCGTCCGTCATTAAGCCTGAGATGTCTCCCACCATTCAGAACCCTGCCCCCGCCTTTACCGTCAACGCTCTTGTGGATGGTGCTTTCAAAGAGGTCTCGCTGTCGGACTATCGCGGCCAATGGTATACACACACCCTTTCTCCCCTCTCATCGGCTATTTCTGACAAGTCCAGCATAGGGTGATTCTCATGTTCTACCCTCTGTGAGCCCCATCTCAACCCCCCTCCCCCCCCCCTCCTGCCCCCGTCTAATGCTCGTGCTACCAGCGACTTTACTTTTGTGTGCCCAACCGAGATCCTGGCCTTTGACGACGCGCTCCCTGAATTTGCGCGTTTCAACACCACCGTGCTCGGTACGTAATAGACGCGCGCCCCTCATCGACCCCTGACGCGAGCGACGTCTCCCCCCCCAAAAAAAAAAAAAAAAAATTCCCCAACCCGAACGCAGCCATCTCGACCGACTCGGAATACTCCCACCACGCTTGGGCGCAGCAGCCCCGCGCCGCGGGCGGGCTCGGGCCCAACCTACGCATCCCGCTGCTGGCGGACCGCAACATGAGCGTGGCGCGCGAGTACGGGTGCTTGATCGAGGCCAAGGGGATCGCGCTCCGCGCGAGCTACCTGATCGACCCGAGCGGCGTCCTGCGTCAGATCACGATCAACGACTTGCCCGTCGGACGCTCCGTCGACGAGGCGCTGCGTCTCGTCCAGGCGTTCCAGTTCACCGTGAGTCGAGCCTCTTTTTCTGTTTTTTTTTTTTTTTTTTTTTTTTTTTAAAGCTACGGCGCTGACCCTTTTCCGGTCCGATGGGATGTGGTGTGGCGCGGTCGAAGGATGTCCACGGCGAAGTGTGCCCTGCGAATTGGAAGGAGGGCGCGAGGACGATCCGGGCGGATCCTGTCACGAAGCTCGAGTACTTTGCCGCGGTCGATGCCACCCATGAGAACGGCACGGCAAATGGGAACAAGCGGGCGCGCGTTGTCTGACAAAACCACATAAACTCTGCGCAAGGGACAAGTCAAACTAGGACAGCCATTAGAGACGGTCCGCATAGATCCCCGTATCCAATAGACAAGACAACATCAGCAGCACCCAGTCATTGAGATCTTCTAGATAGCGGTATTGCCAATAGATGCCCCTTCATTCATCCCCATCTGCGATAGATTGAACAGGAGCGACTCGTCACGAAAGACACCATAAATACGCTCGATGACGACCGTTACTCCCTGACGCTCATTTCCTGCTCTCGCTTCCACTTATCGTAGCACTCGAGCGTGACGCTCGCCAGGAAGCACGGTATGCTCTGCTCCATCTCGACCCAGTTCCGCATAAGCTGCGGCAGCTCCTGGGGACCGCCCTCTCCCTGCGCAACGAGTTGCATGCGTGCCGCTCCCCCGCCTCCGCTCCCGGCGCTCCGTGGCGCGGGCTGAAAGACGAATGCGGCGCCGAGGTCGTACTGCGACGTGACGCGTACCTGGCCGTTATCGTAGAACGCGAGCTTGACGCCCAGTATCGCCGAGAGCGCCTCGCGGAACTCGGCTGTCTTGGCCGCGAACACCTGGCGCAACCGCAGCATCCGCTTCTCCTTCTGCCGCAGCTCTTCCTCCAGCTGCGCCTTTTCCTGGCACACGGCCGTCCAGCTCGCCCGTGGCACTAGCTCTTCCGCCGCCGCCGTCATCGACGACGGCCCGGTGGTCGCGTCCCTGACGTTCGTATCGGTGGCGGTGGCAGTGGAGACGTCGGCGGGAGTGGAGGTGGAGGCGCGTCCGCCACGTATGCTGGATGCTTCGAGCACGGAGAGGCGCTGTAGTAGCGCCGCGTTCTCTTCCTTGAGCCTGTCAAGCGCGGCCTGGCGCAGGTCCGCCCAGTCCTGAGCGGGGTTGGCGACCAGCGAGAGAACGCGCACGCCCGGCGGAACGTGTCGCCCGGCGCCGATCTCGCCGCGGAGCTCGAAGAGGGTCTGCTCGAGCTGCTCGATCTTGTCTCTATCCTGCTCCGCCGCTTCGACCTTCTCGTCCAAAGCTAAAGAAAAGGAGAGCGTACGTCAGCCGGTCCACACGTGCGGTGAATGCGACGGCGGGACGGACCTCGCTGTGCTTCTTGGAGAGCGTTCTTCTCGTTGGCCAGTTCGTCACGCAAGGCTTGCAAACCAGAGCTGTGTTCGAGAGCGGGCCTCTTGGCAAGCTCTTGAATCTCCGTCTCAAGTGCGCGTATGTGCGCCTTGTACTCGCTCACCAGCACCTCGAGGTCCTTGGAGTGCTGTTCCTTGGCCTCGTCTATGTCACCTGAACCCTGCGTAGCTTCTTCGCTTACGTAGCTTGCCTATTTGTAGAACACGGTTGGGGGGGTCTCAGAGGGAAAACGAGACGGCGAGCCAAAAAGAGAATGACATACATTGAGTGCCTGCAGGAATCGGACTTCCCGTTCAGCGAGCGCAGCCACACGTTCAGCCCTCGTCGCCCGGTTCTCCGCGGCACGATTGGCATGAAGGAGTACATCGGCGGTCGCACGCGCATCAGCCTCGTGCGCCTGTGCGTCAGCAAGCTCTGCTTCGCGCTCACGCAATGCAGCGCGGTCCGCGCCGTGTTCCTCGAGAAGATGCGCGTGTTCGAGACGAAGGACCGACAAACTCTGAGTAATCGAGACGGGGGTCGTAGCGGGTGTGTCCAGCACCGAATTTCTCGCCCTGATCGCATCCGTTGGGATCGGACCAGGAATATGGAAAACGAAGAGGGTGAAAGACGCACCACGCTTCGCGCTCTGCGCGTGCGGCCTCCGCCTCCGCCTCGAGGCGCACGACGGTCTCGCGCAATTCGTCCGCGGCGGCGGCGCGGCGCTCGAGCGCGCGATTTTCTTCGCGAAGCACCTCGATGGCCGTGTGGCGTTCGCGCAAGGTGCTCAGCTCTGCCGTCGCGCGGGAGTGGGCCGCCTCGAGGTGGCGCGTGTGTTCTGCCTGGCGCGCGAGCTCGGCGCGCAGCACGGACCAGCTCGCCTCTTCGGCTTCGCGGCGGGCAAGATCGGTCTGCGCTGCGGCGTGAGCGTCAAGCGAGGTTTGCAGGCGCAAAACCTCGGCGCTGTGGGATGTGGCCGCCTCGTGCGCCTCCCGCAGCTCAGCGGAGAGGGACTCGACCTGGCTCTCGCGGGAGGCGAGCTCTGCGAATTGCGCGGCGAGCCTTTGGGACGTCGAGTGCGAGAGGGCATCGTATTTGTCTTGTAGATCGGCGCACTCTTCTTGGAGGGTGCTCAACGAAGAGCGCAGGGAGCGAATGTCCTGCTCTGCTTTTGCCTGGAGCCTACATTGAGCTGGGAAAACGGCGGTGGCGGGTTTTGCCACTCGCCTTTTCCTCCTCGCGCTCCTTCGAGATGCGCACCTTTTCCTCCCTCTCTTCTTGCTCCCGTTCGGAGAGCCACCGGCGGTCGGCTTCGAGACGCTCTATTGTCGTGTCGCGTTCGCGGAGACGGGTTTCGAGCTGTAAGCGGGTCGTCTCTGCGGAGGCGAGCTTGCGCTCGAGGGCTGCCTGAGAAAGGGTTGTATTCAGCGCATGGGCACGCTGTTGTCTCTTTGCAGTGGACAGCTGCGGATCTGTAGACGCTCAGATGTGGCAGTAAAGGGTACGGCCGGAGACGAACCACGCTCCAGCTCTGCAGCAAGCGAATCGCGTTTTGTCGTCGTTGTAGTCCTTAGTCTGCTCGCGGAGGCCTGAGGCTTTGGTAAGGGGGCCTTCCTTGAGCTCATTATACTGTCCACTCCCCTCCCCTTGTTGGGCGCGAAAGAGTCGAGGCGATGCGATTGGGAATGGCGCGCGTGACATAATCACATGGTCAGAGTCACAGTCACGCTTCCACACAACGAATAAACGAAATTTGAAGAAATCCGCGGTTAGGAGCGCTCGAACGATGATGGGTTCAGCCTCAGACTATTCCTCAGACTCTGAGAACGATACCCCTATAGCGAAGAGAAAGAAATCGACAGGCGCAAAGTCAGACAATGATGACTTTTCGTTCAAGAACGTTCTAAGACCGCCCCGCTCGACAACTTACACTGCCCAGGCACTTTACGGTACCGCCATGCTTCTACCGCTTTGAAACGACCTAACCGCACCTTTTAGACCAGATTGTTGAAGGCATAATCGACTTGGATCCCCACTATCAGCGCGGTGCGTGCAGCTTCCCCACTCAATCCACCTTCGTCAACCCCTATTGGTATAACAGATGTCGTCTGGTCGGAAATCAAGCAAATTGGTCTCATTGACTCTGTATTTCGGAATTTTTATATCCCACCTATAATCTTCGGTAATCTTCCTCTCGCTCGTCATGGTTGGTGCTCATTTATGCCCTCAGCCGTGTCGCAGTCAGCCGATGGCACGGAGAGACGGGTTTGCATCGACGGCAAGCAGCGATTGACCTCGATCCAAAAGTAAGCATCATTTGACTATTGATTCCTCCCATCCCGACTTATGCAAAATGGTCGATTTCCAGATTCATGGATGGCTTGGTGGGTCTCTCTCCTGACATCTTCTGACCTACTTCTCAACGATAGCTTCACCAACAGATTTACCGTACGTCTCCTCGTTGCGGCCTTCTGATTTGCTTTGCTTATGCTTTCTATCGTTCGACGGCGCAGATAAAGACGAGTTAAATATCGTCATCTGATCTGCTTTACCCCGTGCTGACCGATGGCAGTGAGAGCAAGAGAAAATACTGGTACAAGATGAAACCTGGAAAAGTTGGAAAACAACTCCCGACCAAGTACAAGCGCATGTTCTCCAATAAACAGATCGTCTGTATTGAGTACATGGAAATCTCAGAGGATGACGAGCGCGAGATATTTCGGGTGCGGTCCGATCGTGTCCGACTTGGTTCCTGCTGGGTTCACAGTCTTTTATTCTTAGCGTGTACAGCTTGGCATGGCTCTCAACTATGCCGAGAAAATGAAGGCAGAGGCCCCGACACCACGACAGTCGCACGTGCACGAGCTGGTCGCAGAATTTGCGATGCCTCTCCGTTCTCTCGGCTTTAACGACAGGCGCGACGCCGGGTTTCGTTGGATCGCGCAGTCCCTTCAGACAATCCTTGATCCACGACCCTTCGCCAAGCGGACGACCACGACTACATCTCAACAGACCACGTGGCTCAAGGACTCTGCGCCACTTGACCCGGCATGGAAGAAACGGGTGCAGCACACGTACCAGCTGCTTGTCGACACGCTTACGGCGCATCCAGACTGTCTCAGGGTGACCCGCGGTCCTGCAACAATAGCGCCGATAGATCTCGTGATGATGATCCTGCTCGTTTTCGAGTTCCAGGACAAATTCTCAACGCCACGGCTAGCGGACGCGCTTCACGACCTTCGCATGGCGGCACGCAAGGAGACCAAAGATTTGATGTGGAAGTCGGATCACATGGGCTACTATCTCGTCTTTTTGGATCGTCTCGAGAAACAAGGCGAAGCGGCGTTAAGCATGAGCAGTATTCAGGATGGGCCGGTCCCGATGGACGTGGACCCGCCCGCCAAGCGGCAACGGATTGGCAGTTCGTGTTTTTATTCCTCAAATGGGATAGATAAAATACTCATACAACGTGACAGACTATTCACCGATGCCGCCACCCCAATCTCAGCCCCTTGTATCCCCGGCACGTGCGGCGAACACGTCTCAACGGATAGGAACCAACGCGTCTCCCAGCAATCCAGACCTGCAGTCACAACAGCCACCGTCATCTGTGCCACTGCGTCCAATGATGACCATACCGCCATCACCTTCCGGTTCGTCCTTATCGGCACCCGCACCCGCTCAGCCTCACCTCCAGCCCGCCTCTTCTGCATCACCGTTGACATCGACCTCCAAACACCTAGCCGCAATAGAGTCGGCACTCACAAACTTGGGTTCGCGACCACCTCCCAAGCTCGACCGCCTTGCAGCGGTGCGTGCGGCCAAGGCTGCCATTCAAGGTGGACAACAGCAGAAGCCGCCCCAGATGCATGGCTCACATCCGCTACCACCTCGACCGTCCCAGACGCAGGTGGCCCGCTCCGGCACGGGCGTGAATGCGGAATCCATGTCTGGTAGTGCTGGCGGAGATGGTCCAAGTGGCGGTGAGGGAAGAAACCGAAAGTAGGCGGGTTTGTTGTTGGTATGTTTCTTCTCGCATGATGGAGAGGTGCGGTTGGTAGGCGGTTATTTATATTTGTTGTGTAGTGTTGGTAATGACAATCTAGATCTGGATCGATGACCTCTGAACGGTTGTTAAGATGTCGCAGAGTGGGCGAGGGTACAGGGCACACCATCCATCATCGCCCACCCCCCTGCCATGCCTCACTGCTTATCTACCATCCTTTGTCTTCCATTTATCACATTTGTCAGAAATCGCGGGCGAAGAGCACCTAGTCCTGAGTCACAGCACCCGGGGTACGCTCCTTGGAACGCGGTTACGAGCAACCTTAACACCTATCACCCGTAGCACATCTATTTACCCTCGCCCAAGTGCACCCAATCGCGCCCCCAAACACTCCAAGTATTTAACCCCCATGCTCTCTTCAGCTTCTGCTTAAACCTGCTCCTGCGCACCCAGACCCCATCGCACATTTATCCACGTCCTCGATGACGACTCGCTTCTCAATATATTTTATCTTTATCGCCCGGACCTAATGGAGGAAGCCGAGACTTACCCCACGTCACGTTTACAAGGAGGCGAGTGGGACCGCGAGCGTTGGTGGTACAAGTTCGCGCACGTTTGCCGGAGATGGCGGTACCTCTTGCTCGCCTCGGCACCTTACCTAGGCCTCTGCCTCGTCTGCACACGCAGCACGCCGGTGGCAGATATGCTGGCGCATTCGCCTCCCCTCCCGCTGATCGTCGATCTCCTCGATCAACATCACGACATCACGGCGAGGGACGAAGGGCGAATAACGCTCGCTCTTCAGCAGCGTCATCGCGTCCGCCGCGTCCGGCTCGCGGTCCCCCTTCCGAAATTGCAGAACTTCATGATGGCCATGGATGGCGACTTTCCGATCCTCGATTACCTCTACATCCGGCCTCCGACCAAGCCCAACGCTCACTTGACGCTCCCCGACACGCTTCGAGCGCCGCGTCTGCGGCGCCTTGTGTTGTTCAACGTTTTCTGCCCCATAGGATCTCCGTTGCTCACGACGGCCACGGGCGTCGTCGCGCTCTCGCTCCAGAACATTCCCCCGTCCGCTTACTTCTCGCCCAATGATCTGCTCCAGCTTCTTTCGCTCGTTCGTCGATTGGAGACGCTCAGGATCACCTTTCCGCCCCCTCCCCCAAACCGCGATGTCGAGAGGGAGCTGTTGAACACGCCGATAAAGACACGCGTCGCCCTCCCTGATCTCCGCTGGTTCGAGTTCGGAGGTGAAAGCGCTTATCTGGAAGCGCTTCTTCCGCGGATGACGACCCCTCTCCTCGAGAAGCTGCACATCATGTTGCTCAATCCATTTACCTCACCACTCCCGTGCCTCCTCCCTTTTATGACCGCAGCGAGGAACCTCAGATTCAGCGGCGCCGGTCTCAGGTTCCATGGTGGAGGAGTTGGCGCGATGCTATATCGCGACGAACCCAGGATACATGCCTTCATATACGTTACCTGCCGAGGCCTCGACTGGCAGGTATCCTCGGTGGCACGAATCTTTAACATCCTCAGCCCCATATCCTCCGGCGTGGTAAATCTCTCCCTTGACTATAGGGAGCGCAGTTCGCCGCCAGGGGTGCACAGTGAGGCTGACCGCTCGCAGTGGCGCGGACTCCTTAGGTCATTTAACAACGTGAAAGCCCTCCGCGTGCATGGCAGCCTCGTCGGCGAACTCTCTCGTTGTCTGCAATGGACCGATGGAGAGTCCCACATGGAGCTGCTGCCAGGGCTGACCGAACTTTCATATTATAGAAGCGGCGACGCGGGCTTGGGCACGGATGCAGGGGACACATTCTCCCGATTTGTCAAAGCACGGCAGATCGCAGGCCGGCCTGTAAGCCTTGTGCGTGGATAGTCGTGGTGTGGCGACGCTCAGGGCTCCCATCTAATGTATGATCTACCGAACTGTTCTTTTATCGTTCGATCTGATTCCCACCATGATTATGATGCTCTCAGTTCTCGAGGCCGTAAGGAGCTCGGGACGCGCGGAACGCACTTGGCATAGACATTAGCTTTCCATGACGCATACCTCGTACCTTTCATCCTCTTTGGTCAGCTGGATCTTGAATTAGCACATCAACTGCTCGAGCTCCCTATCATTGTTCGATGTACTCAGATCGCCTTACCCGCGATCGTACATATTCCGTGTCCGTGTTGATGTCTGATCCCGATGTATTCACAAAGTCGACTCTATCAAACCTCGAGAGGCGCACCTACTGGACGAAGAAATATGATGGAGGCTGCTCGATGCGTGAGCACCTTTCTCGAGAGGAGCGGAGACTGTCAAAGAAAGCAAGACCACTTGTAGTCAACTTAGTAGACAATAAAAGTAAAAATAAAATATTCCTTAGTATGACCTTACTTATGTAATGTAATTTATGTTGGACTTGACTTATCCCTTCCTGCCTGTCGTGATAGTACGGAGTACTGTACGTGTCCGATCAGATACAAGGCGGGAAAGTCAACAGAGACGAAGACAGCTTCCTTCATACAGGCCTCATGGTACATGTAACCTACTAGCAGACGACGTGGAGTGTGGCAGGCATGCCGACGGATCTGGCCTCGCAGCCTTGGTGCAGCCTTCGTCTTTGGTTTTAAAGTTTGACCGTACGGCATCTTCATCTATAAGGGCTTACTTATTCCCCTCCTATGTCTCATCTCACAGAGCCTATCCCTCTCAGTCAGTCCCCCACGAGAACCCCACGCTGGTGGTACGCTCCCTTTATGATCTTTATCAGGGTATGAGTAACCAATGTCCTTGGGCAACTGGCCACACAGCACACCTATCCACATCCTCGACGATGATTCTCTTCTTAACATGTTCTATCTCTCTCGGCCCGTCCTAGTAAACGAAGCCGAGGACGACGACGACGACATCTTAGCTGGAGGAGAATGGGGCCGCGAGCGCTGGTGGTATCGGGTTGCGCAGGTTTGTCAAAGATGGCGGTACCTCATTCTCGGGTCAGCTTCCTATCTTCGACTTTGCTTTGTCTGTACATATGGTGTGCCTGTAGCCGACATGCTGGCACATTCGCCTCCCCTTCCCCTCATTCTCGATTACATCAACGGAGACCATGAGATCACTGCCGAAGAAGAAGAGGGAATAATGCTTGCTCTCCGGCACCGCAATCGCGTGCGCCGCATCCGCCTCATGATGCCCGTCGCAAATCTGCAAAAGCTCGTCGCGGCCATCGACGATGAATTTCCGATGCTGGAATTCCTGTTCGTCGACGCTCATACAGAGGGCGGTGCGAGCTCGAGCTTGACGCTCCCTGAGGCCTTTTGCGCGCCATGTCTGTGCCACTTCACATCCATGAACTTCAATCTTCCACTGGGATCCCCCCTCCTTGCCACTTCCGTTGCCCTTGTCACGCTCTCACTTCAATGGATTCCCCCGTTCCGCCCAAATGAACTGTTGCAACGTCTTTCGCTCATGCCTCAGCTAGAGACACTTGGGATCCACTGTTACCCCCCCCTTCTCACCCGTGATATCGAGAGGGAACTGTTCGGTATGGCCTTCACGGCACATGCCACGCTGCCTAACCTTCGCTGGTTCGGGTTTGGGGGTGCCAACGCTTACCTGGAAGCGCTTCTTTCTCACATCACCACACCTCTCCTCGAGAAGCTCCAAATATTTTTTTATGTCAGGGAGTTGACGTTCTCCGTACCACACCTCCTCCAGTTCCTGAGCGCAACCAGGGACCTCAGATTGCGCAGTGCCGAGTTCGTCTTCGATGACTCGGGCGTGGCTGTGAAAGTTTATCCTCGCAAAGGGGCCAAGATGTATTCTTTATACATGGATGTTCCCTGCCAACTCCCTGGATTGCAGGTATCTTCCTTGGCAGAAATCTTCGATGGGCTTAGCCCAGTATTCTCGGAGGTAAAACACCTCACTTTCGCATATGCGAAAGTTAACTCGTGGCTTGGGAGATACAATGGAGCAGATCGCTCAGAGTGGCGCAAACTTCTCAGGTCATTCAGGAATGTGAGGTCCCTCGTCGTCGACGAGGAACTCATGGGGGAGGTCTCTCGTTGTCTACGATTGGAGGATGGAGAGCTTCCTCAGGATATATTGCCCGAGCTGAAGGACCTCTCATACTTTGGAGGAAGTGATTCTGTCGATGTGTTTACCGGATTCATCAATGGTCGCCAGGCCGCAGGTCTCCCTGTACTTCTGGTCCGTCGGTGAACATAAGTTTGATGCGCGACGGTGAGTGGCTGGTCTCGGTTCGAGCACAGTCAACTCATGTATGATTCAAGGGACCGTCCCGACTGAGATCCTCACCCACACGAGCTTTGATAGCCATTATGAGCGTGATGGTCAGATTGGGGAATACATGTGTGTTGAACCGGAACCCGAACGGATCAAAGAAGGCGAAGACCTTCATACAAGGTTCAAGATCCGCTCATAGATGTTACGTGTTAGACAGAACTTTAGTATATGCGCTTATGGCAATAGGGTTACGCATAGTACGCTATCTATCACAAGATGCAGCCTTATGCTGCATCTAGAACGTTTCCACATCACGCGTCACTTAATGCGCGATATAGTGGACACCTGTAGTCACCTCTTTTGGACTTAGGAACAGCCCTGGGTCATAGAGGTATAAATACCATACTTGTAGACGAGTATACACATCACTCTACACCCCAATATCACTTGAGCATTAGCACAACCTCTAAGGTGGGTTGCTTGGCCTGTTAGCTGCGCTCTATGCTGCACAACAATGTGTTATGTGTAATTCATCCCCCTAGATGTATACTCGTTTTCATACACGCTGTACGTTCGTCCTCTTCCCTTTTCCTCTAGCCGTCTGTGATTATATTCTTATCATACCTATATCACTCACTGTACTTAAAATGCTTACCTGTGGTCAAATATATTTATATTCCGGCGAATGTGCGCCGATAGTCGACCCTGATGTAGTCACAAGGACAGTTCACAGAGTAAGACAGAAAGAGTTGACGCGATGCAAAGGCCGAAGTGCAACGACATGAAGCCCACCAGCCGGAAATAAGAACAAGACAACAGACTCCATCTGACGGGCAGGACGATGTCGCAGGCAATGCAGATAGACTCATAGCATAGCATGACGGTAACTACTCTCTGCTGCCGAATAGCGGAGTCTAAATCAAGACTGGCATGCCTCTTTGCTGTTCCCATAAATGCGCCACCAACATGCACCCAGTGGATCCAGAGTCCAGAGGTACTCTCCTTATTTTATCTCCTAGTAATGACTCTCCCGACTTGGACAACAGACCCGGCTCCTCATTCACACCAATCCACTTGCTCGACGATGATGTGCTCCTCAACGTTTTCGATATCTATCCAGAGGATATTTCGGCATCATATAATGACGTCCTCTCGGACCCCGATTGGGACAGCGCCCGCTGGTGGTACAAGCTCGCACAGGTCTGCCGTCGGTGGCGGTACCTTATCCTTTCATCACCAGTTCGCTTAGCTCTCCATCTCGTCTGCACGTATGGCACGCCTGTGGCCGAGATGTTGGCACATTCACCTCCTCTTCCACTCATCGTCAACTATCAGGACGATGCTCGCGAAGTAACCGTTGAAGACGAGGAGGCTATCCTGCTTGCACTCCAATATCGTGATCGTGTGCGTCGTATCGGCCTTAGGATGCCCGCCACAAATCTACTGAAGCACATAATGGCCATGAGCGAACCATTTCCTGTTCTTGAACGCCTGTTTATGTGGCCTCCGTCCAGGGACGACACGAACCTGATGCTTCCTGCAACATTTCAGGCACCACATCTACGCCAGCTCTCACTATATTACGTTTCCCTCCCAATGGGATCTCCGTTACTTTCAACCGCCACGGGCCTCACGTATCTTGAACTTTGGGATATCCTGCCATCTGCGTACTTCCCCCCCAGTTATTTGGTCGCACGTCTTACGTCCTTGCCACAGTTAGAGTGTCTTTCAATTGGATTCAAGTTTGCGGTCACTACCCGTGCTATCGAGAGCCACCCGTCGCATCTCGTTGGGCCACTCGTCACCCTTCCAAACTTTCGCCTGTGCTTTTTTCGGGGCGTTAGGGCCTATTTGGAGGGATTTCTCGCTCGAATCAGGACGCCTCTCTTAGAAACGCTCCAAATTCGACTCTTCAACCAGCCCACTTTTAGCTTCCCACACCTCTTGCGGTTTATAAACACGACAGAAAATCTCAGGTTTAGATTTGCCCGGGTTTTTTTCTTTCAGGAACTAGTTGATCTTACGGCCGATCGCCGTGAGGGTGGCAGAATCAACCCTTTCCATGTCGCAGTCGGTTGCAGGCACATCGACTGGCAGGTTTCAGCCGCAACGCAGATTTTCAGTGCGCTCGTGCCAGCGCTCTCTGTTGTAGAGACCCTTGTTCTCAACTATGAGGAGCATGATCTACCATCGGAGTGGGACGACGATTTCAAGCGCGCAAGATGGCGTGACCTTCTCATACCGTGGACCAAAGTCAAAGTTCTTCACGTGGATGGTGGGCTCATCAAGGAGCTCTCTCACTCCCTTCGAACGGAGGACGAAGAATATCCTCCCGAGTTGTTACCCGAGCTGAAAGAGCTCATTTATTACAAGGATGGCGACCCGAGTGACGCATTTTTCTCGTTCGTCAACGCACGCCAGATTGAAGGCCGTCCTGTAACAGTCTTTCACCATCCACCTTCTTGATCCTGGCTGTGAGTTGTGGTGCGTGGCGGACCTTTCTACGGACAATCGAGCCTATTACCATAATACACCATCGGTGATCAAGACGTTCCTTTCCCCATCCGCCTGCTCTCCTCCACTGCTTTCTTCCGACCTCTTTCCTACATGTCCGTTGGAGACACTCAGGATCATGTTTTCAGCTGTGATTTTGAGAAGCAGCTTTGGGATGGGCGATCACTATCAAGACGCGCGGCGCATCTCTTCACCTTGGTTGGTTCGAGTTCGGAGACGTTGGCGCTTATCTGGGCGCTTCCTCCCCTCGGATGACCAGGACTCTCCTCCAGAAGCTCGGTATCACGTCAAGTTGCTCGACCGGTTTCACCGCTCCACTCCCATGGCTCATGCCATTGTGGACCACAGCGAAGAGCCTCAAATTTGCGGTTCCTGGCTCAGGATCAATGGGACACTTGATGGACGTAGTAAATGTTACCTGCAGAAACCTCGACTGGCAAGTATCTTCTATGGCCCATAGTGTCCGGTGTAGTGAATCATTCTCCTGCCTATGGGGAGTGTCACTAAAGTGGCACAATAAAGCTGACTGCTCACGGTGGAACAGACTCCTCATGTCAATCTACAACGTGAAGACACTTCGTATACATCATAGGAGCTCTGTCATGGGACGATGGAGAATCAGCTCCCGTATCACGGAAATAGCGATGCGGGCTCGGGGATGGATGTAGGGGACTAGTTCACCGGATCTGTCATCGCACCCCAATCTTATCTGTTCATAACGCTGCTTTACGTTTATCATGACAATCACCCGCCCGAGCTCTTATATGCAACATGATTTTGACTACGATCGGCGATGCAGAACACACCTAACACAGGGGACGTTCTTGAACGCATGACTTGGCACTGTCATCGTGATGTACCTCGCAGGTTCTGTCGCCTTTTCTTTTCTACCTGCAGTCGATGTACACTACATTCGTGTCGTGGCCACTCAATCTCGCCGGTCTGCAAATCTTGCCATCCTGGTTGGACGGCACCGGCTATGTTGGAAGTTGGAAAATTGGGACGGTGATTATATTCACGACAAAATCCATTATAATCACCCTCCCAAATTTCTGACATTCCCCATGGTGTGATCATCATCCTTGGAAGCCTCGACAACCTCAGGCGCAGATGCGCTATCCGACCGCAAGTATGGAGTGGACCAGCCAGTGCAATAATGCCGTTGTAGCATTGGTGATGGTTAGATGGCGATGAGCTGAAGGGTTGGTCACAGCGCATCGAGACTTGGAGAAGATCCCCATGCAGTCGCTGATAGATTGACGAAGGTGAGTGCGCTCCTCCTTTGTGGCCGACCGACAATTCTGCGCCTTAAATGGCAATCGTTTCCTTCCGTCCGGCCATGATAGGTCAGGTCGACTTTGACCGCATCGTTATCAATACCCTAATATGTCTCAACTCACACAACCCACTGGCACCCCACTCCTTCAACCCGATAGAAGAAATGACCAAGGGCTGAGCTGTGACATTCCCTGTTCGAGGTACGCTTCCTTCTCCTACGTTCATCAGCGCGCGCGTGCGAGTAACCATTGCCCACCGGCGGCAACCGACTGCGCAGGACACCCATCTACATCCTTGATGATGATTCACTTCTCAACATATTTTATCACTCTCGGCCGGTTCTCATAGAAGACACTGAGGTTGATAATGACTACGTTTTAGAAGGAGGAGCATGGGACCGTGAACGATGGTGGTATAAGCTTGTGCAAGTCTGTCGAAGGTGGCGCTACCTCATTCTCAGATCAGCTTCCTATCTTCAACTGTGCCTTGTCTGTACATATGGCACACCCCTTGCGGAAATGCTGTTGCATTCACCACCCTTTCCTCTCATAATCGATCACATCGATGAAAATCACTACATCACTGCGGAGGATGAAGAGAGAGTAATGCTTGCACTCCGGCATCGTAATCGCTTGCGCCGTATCCGCCTTCTGATGCCTCTCCCAAATCTGCAAAAGTTCATCGTGGCCGTCGACGACGAATTTCCAATACTTGAATTCCTCTATCTCGAGGCACAGTCAAGGGACCTGACCCAGATGAGCTTGACGCTTCCTACAACCTTTCGGGCGCCACGCCTGTCCCACCTTGTGTTGCACAGCTTCGGTTTTCCGATACGATCTCCCTTACTTACGACTCCCAATGGCCTTGTCACGCTCTCACTTCAAAGGATCCATCCATCAACCTCATTCCGCCCAAATGAACTGCTCCAACGTCTTTCCCACATGCCTCAGCTGGAGACACTCGGAATCGCATTTCGCTGCTATTTCCCCAGCAGTGATATCGTGAGGGAGCTGTCGGATATGTCGACCATGACCCATGCCACACTTCCCAACCTTCGCTGGTTAGGGTTCGGGGGTCCGATCGCTTATCTGGAAGCATTTCTTCCTCGCATCACCACTCCCCTCCTCGAGAAATTTCAACTCCGTTTCGCGAATGAGCCTACCTTCTCTTTACCACGCCTCCTGCAATTCATGAAAACGACAAAGAACCTCCGAATGAACACTGCCCAGTTTACTTCGACGACTCGGGCATTGACGTCAAAGTTTATCCCTGTGAAGGAGCCAAGATGTACTCCTTCTATTTGGATGTTGCATATCGACCCCTTTCCTTGCAGGTATCCTCCATGGCACAAATTTTCGATGACCTCAGCCCGGTATTCTCTACGGTGGAACACCTCGCTCTTACATATGCAAAAGATGATCTGTCGCCGGAGGAATATAACGAAGCCGACCGCTCTCACTGGCGCAAGCTTCTCAGGCCATTTAGGAACGTGAAGGCCCTTCTCGTCAACAATGAACTCGTCGGGGAAGTCGTTCGTTGTCTACGATTAGAGGATGGAGAACTTCCTCTGGAGCTCTTTCCAGAGCTGAAAGAACTCTCATATTCAGCATCAGATGACGCTGCGGATGGGTTCAGGAGATTCATCGATGCCCGCCGGGTTGCGGGCCACCCCGTGAACCTGGTTCGTCGCTGAATATGCCTTTGTTAGGTTACTGTATATTCATTAGCTGTGGTATATGAGCGGTTGCTAGACTGGATTACCTTGACAACAGGTCAGTTCAAAAATGTTGTCCACACCCACATGAGCCTTGATCCCCACCATGATTGTGATACTCTCAGTTGTTAAGAAGATTGGGAGGCGAATGCACCTAACATGGATGTCACCCCTTGGATGGTATATCTCTTCCTTCTCCGTCACTCTGTCCCTTGTATCCTTTGATTGAACGGAATTGAGAACTTGACTGCATCCTATCATCATTTCTGCGGATGACCCGATTGCTGAACTCACCTATGATCAGGACAATTAGTAGCCACGATACCTTGATGCTCACAGTGGATCATAGGTAGCTACAAGTACTGAGTACTATAATGGGAGACGCTCTTGGGTACTCAAGAGCATCAGTTTTGTCTACAACAAAGCTGAAATAACTGGTAAGATATTATTTGCTTCACACTGCGCGTTTTATCAATATCTGGGTCATGATGTATGGAGGTATGGAGAAACATAATTATATTACGATGCGTAGATTCAATAACATTGTGGGGACAAACCAGTATCATGGCCACCACTGGCACCACGTGTCTGCGCTCAGGCTGCCTCGAATTGTCTCGTCGGTCCCATGTTCCTCGCAAATAGTGGATGCTCTGCTTAGAGTGCCGCGCAGACGAACTTGGAATCCGGTTGGACGACACTAGCCTCAAGTCACATCCTCGAGTCTGCCTGCATCCACTCACTTGCCCCTCCACCTCCACCTCACCCCATCACTGTTGAGATAAAGAGTAGCCGAGGCGTTGACACATTGGCCCAAACTGTCCGGGCAGCCCACGGGCCCGGACCACATAAGCGTTTCAGATCAGTTGCTGAAACGCATACGATAACAAAATTGATAGTGTGATCTAAGACAATCGGTAGCTAGCACATAGCGATCATGAAAACAATTTGATAGTTACTACAGACAAAATAATTAGGGACGCTCTCAGATAACACACAACGCTGCATCCGAGATACAATGCTGCTATTGCAATAAACTTGGGCATGCAGTCTGGACTACTGGAAGGAGAAGGCGACGAATACAAAGGTGACAGGCACTGACAGGAACATCAGCGCGTACATAGTGGGCAATACTGCTCCTATCACCGAGGTATCAGACGTCTGATGAATATGAGATTCTGAGTTTCCTGGCTAGATCTTGATCGACTATGGAGCTCCTCATCATATTAGTCCGTTCCGGACCCCCGACTTCATTATTTGTGCTCTGGCCTCCAGATCTATTACTCTGGGAGGTTATACAGTCATCAGACAGATTGGGACTGGATCTGCGTCCATCCTGCTGGCCAGAAGGCCTTGGAGATATCCTTATTAACCCTCATAGACATTCTACATGTACCGAAGGCCGATGCATGCGACTACACAGTGCGCGCGCTACTTCAGAACAAGGGATGCATCACATACACTCAAGAGGGGTGTTCAAATTTACACATGAAAGATCAGAAGATCGTGCACAACTGGTTGGAGAACAATCTATTGTGTATTAACTTCATAACTCCAGCTCTACAAGTGCAAAGAAGTGTCCTATCATTCCACATCCAGCATCAGCGCATGAGGCATATGTCCACACACGCGTTAATCTATTACTGTGATTCTGGTACCCGGATCTTGCTTGGCTTTACGGATCACGATCAGTTATCCTGTCCGGAGTATACACTCAGCAACTGAACGCTTCTTTTCTGGGCTTCCCCTTAGCAATCGGATCCTCAGCTACAAGATTATTTACACCACCTTAGCCGATCTGCTGCACGCGAGACCAATACGAGGCGCTGGCTATTGAGGCAACACGTGCTCACATACTTATCAGTTCAATGAGGGATCAATCATAGATTAACAATGCCAGATTTACCACAGGAGAATAGAGTGCCGGATAGATGGAATTGGACCCTTGAAGACAGAACACGTTCAAAAGTTACACAGCACTGGTCTCACTCTCGGGTTCTGGAGCTTAATACTAAAGCTGCCGTCCATACTAATGATCGGACTCCATCACGCATTCTCTGTGCATGCACACTTCATACACTGTGAATGGACGGACTGACTCCAGTCGTCTCACAATTCCGTCTTCTTTAGATGTAGGGCATATGTCTACACGCCTGACCATCGTGTGGTAGCGCGACAAGCACATACTGCATAGCCAGGGGACATGTTACAGACACTGCTCCACCTGCACAACTCTTGGTCCCTACAGGACCGGGACATTCTCTGCCTTAATTTCACATGAACCGGATCATCGGCACTTCGTTCCGCACCTCCGGAAACCCCATTAGATTCCCTCACACCACACTCACTATACCTTACCCCGCCTATACAGCCAATTACATGCGTTCCGCCATACCGTTTATGCCATCCTCACTCAGCATTATTGGCACAATTCATTGGTCCACCACATCCACTCTCAGTTACACATCTTGGGTCTTGCTCGCGTCCACGTTCCGAATGTCTCAGAGGGACTGCACACACAGATCCGAGAGGGCGCTTATCACATACGGCTCGGCTACGCGGAAGCGATCACTGGGCTACATATCGGGAAGGCACTTCTTGGATTTTGCCGATGAGTGGCAAGTCGTGTATCCATACGTGATCGGCGCGCTTGCAAAAAATGGTCCCTGGGATCTTGTCGATCTTATTGGAATGGGTGTGCAGCACGCAAATCTTGGAGATTTCGTGTGCGTTTCAGTTGCACAAGGGGTTCACCCAATTTACAAGGCATTGACATTGATGAAACCTTCTCACCAGTAGCCAGGTCCAAGTCTTAGCGACTCTTGTTCAGCGTTGGCCATGCTAGCATATGGATCGGGAGATCCGAGGACATCTTGTCGACGTTCATCATCGGCTCACTGGGTGAAGAAGATTAGAATTATTTGGAGCAATCACAAGGTTTCATCACACCAAAAATGCTTTTTGGTCTTACACAGGCCTCTCGTACATGGGACCTACGTTCTCATGGAGTCCTTAGTGACTTGCGTTCAACTTATCTCGGCTGCGTGCACACGCATTCTCATGTGGACATATGTCATCACCAAGACGTGGGGGTATCCACTATCATTTTGCTTCACATCCTCTCTGCTGATGACATCATTATCTTAGGCGACCCTCGTGGTCTCGACACTCACATCTACGGGTGCAATATTTATCTTTGTCTATGCGCTACGAGTTGACAGATCTAGCCAAGATCGCATCATACCTCGGGATCCGTGTTACACGCAATCGCTCGGCTAACACAGACATCAATCAATCAAGGCACATCTCGGATTTCTTCGGGATGGTGGATTCCACTCCGCTTCTGTAATCTGTAATCTTGGAGGTCTTACCTTGGGATGGCAGACTTCCGTTCCGCTTCCATATTCCGCTCCGTTCAGATGCAGAAATCCGTTTGATCAAGCACTCCGGAGAAGCAACGCCTATGGCGACTAGGCAATATATTAATGTTTTAACAGCAGCCTCCCCTATGTGCAGATCTGAACACTCTATAGATAGTCTCTCGACTCTGTGTCCACATGCGTTCACCTTTCCTTTTGGAGTCACTCGACTCACAGTCTTATCAACTCACCCACTCGTTCACCTTTCCCTTTGGAGTCTCTCGACTCACAGTCTTACCAACTCACCCACTTGATGGTCTACCAAGATGCATGCACGCCACGCGCGAATGCACTCCTTCGTCACTGGGTTAGGTCTCATCTGATCTAATCTACTGACTGTCTAGATCACGGGGGGATGTTGAGATAAGATAGCCAAGGCGTTGACGCGTCGGCCCAAACTGTCCGGGTGGCCCATGGGCCCGGACCACATAAGCGTTTCAGATCAGTTGCTGAAACGCATACGATAACAAAATTGATAGTGTGATCTAAGACAATCAGTAGCTAGCACATAGTGATCATGAAAACAATTTGATAGTTACTACAGACAAAATAATTAGGGATGCTCTCAGATACTTAAGAGTGTCGTACATACTAGATACTTCAGTTTCTTCTCACAGAAACTGAAGTAAGTACTTACTATCTCACAATCTTATCAGTAGCTGATTACGCGTTGTAGTATCACTTTTATCAGGTAAATATGACACAAGTAGTTTCTTCTCACAGAAACTGAATATCACTTTTATTAGATCTATTACGATCTAATCTACCTTATCACTGCACGATTCAACAATCACCTCATCCAGTGAGGGCAAGAGGGCAATGGCAGAACTACATTCATGGCCCGGGATGAAGGTAAGACTTGGACAGGCGACAGGCTTGCTATGCAAGTCTTGCACCAAGTCAAGGCGATGGGGGTGAAGTGCTCAGGTGTCAGGGCATCGACCCAATATTCGAGTTTGATGACACTGGGCTTGGTCAGTGGTCTGTCACCTATGTTTAAGGAGAGGCAGGTGGGCGACTCGGATAGGCTTCGCTGGAGTGAATTCATCCGATGGGTCTGACATGACTATCAATGAAGCATGATGCGACGTCATATACCACTGGTATATAATACCAGCTCACCTACCTATACGCCCTCCCATCTGTCTGGTGGGTGTAGTAATGTGTTAGAGGAGAGACCCCGACGGACCAAAGCGTCTCACTCTCTCCTGCCGTGTGCGCAATTTTCGGCCAGCATTAAATGCATGGAGTATTATTCCTTGCGCTCGAGAAAAGTGAAGGTTGTGTGAACTGTGGGGATCGGATCGACCCTGTGTGCGAACGAAACCGAATTTTGGTTCGACAGGACAAAAAAGAGTCAGGATTGCCAAATTGGGGCAAGTGGTGACCAACCTGCAGTCGCCTGGCCGACGACGACGACGACGACGACAACGCTGCAACCGTCGGTCTGTTACGTTCAAGTTCAATGTGCATGGACAGCCGAACAATGCCTGACAGTTGACAATTGGCAAGCCGATCGTGGGCCCCTCGTAGGCATGGCGATCTTATTTACGGGCCACGGAACGGCCAGCGCGTGCCAGCGACCGCCAATGCGCCATCGCTGTTGACGACGTGGTCCCGCCCGACACCAAGAACAATAAAGCGAGCGTGGTCGGGAAGCGTCATCCTTCGCTTTTCTTTCTGC
>JAGFNK010000724.1:0-23936 GCA_025769875.1 Russula earlei | reverse complement strand
TCCGGAGGAGGCCCTTGAAGGACCCTTCCTTATAGGAGGAAACCCAGCCTCTATGGTGTCACCGTTCACACGAGCAAAAAGGAGTGAGTAGAGGTGTCCACAATATCACGCGCACATTGTCGCACGAGCAATTCTCAGCACAATCGACATACAGCAAGCCCCACTTAATGGCAACCCTTCTAACAATAAAAGACAGCATTAGGGCCCTCCTAGAGACCCTTTAGGACAACTCTAGTGCTCTACGATAGGTACTAACCTAGTATCAAAGACCCTACAATGTGTTATTAGACCGACTCTAATAACTATAGAACGAACTAGAAGGCAAACACTAAGGACCTTATTAGAGTATTAGGGTTGACTCTAAGACCCTAATAGAACTATATAAGGGCCTTATAAGTTAACGCTGTTCCCTGACCAAACTACAAGTCCTCAAATGACCGGCCCTAAACTAACTAACAGAAAAGAATCAGATGCTCACAGATGTGCCCTAGAACAGCAAACACGAGGACAATGAAAGCTCTTACTCAGCAGGAGAAGCCTTCTTAGTCAGCAGATTACTGAGCATGGACTGAGCATGCTCAGTAAGCGCACTCCGACTTCTTACTCATTGTTCTATTGTGCTTGATAACAAGGTTATGACTTGTTCTCTATTAGCAGTTCCCTTGTACTATATAAGCGCTCAATAAAATAGTGCACAGTCCTCAGAACTGTCATTTGTTTACAGCACTCTCCATCCTGGGATACTCCTTTAAGGACTGTCCCCTTGTGACTATCCTGGCCTCCTCTCTGCGTGATTGCTCTACTCTCACGGTAACAGTGCCTCTCTGTATTTGTTACTACTCTGGACTTTACTTCTTGCCACGCCGTCTTGGACGTCTATCAACTTGTCTTTGAGCTTATCCTCACTCTTGAACTGGATAGTTCAACATGAGTCTTGACAGTTGCCCATTGGCAAGCCAGTGATCATCCTTGATATCAGTGGCAAGGGTTTTGACTGCCACAACCGATGCGCATGCTCAGGAACCATCATAAGTCACAGGTACAACAGCACCTGTAGACACATTCCAAGTTGTTCATCAAGTGAGGGTGCGGCTTCAAGGGTGGGCTCAGGCTTGGGCTTGTTGAGAGCTGCCACAGTTGAGTCAATGGACTCAATGACCCTGTGTCACTGGACCGCTTGACATACCAATGACAGCAGATGCCACAGTGTTGGTCCTTTGTCTTTTGGCTTGAATGTTTCACTTACGGAGACATGATCGATCTATGCTTCTGAACTGAGAAGCAGGTTGAGAGGAGAGGCATCTGACAGTGAAGTTGATGAGAAACGCACCACCATCAAATTGAGATCTGAATGAGTTGGGGGACAGACAAGAAGGTGACTGGGATGGAGGATCTGAATCTGCATGAAGTGTTTGCTGTGTACCCCAATAGGCACTTTTGCCTTTGGATTTTGATCCAATGAGAGACTCTATAGCCTCACATGTGACCAGCCCTTGTTGCGGTACTTCTTGGTGCTTGGTTTTTTCTGCTAAGGTCAGATGTTGTTAAAGATGCAGGAGTTATACACACACCTTGACTAAATCGGCCCACTGCCCCTCCATTTCTAACCCTACATCCACTCCTTTCTCATCATCCCAGGGAAACCCAGACTGTAGCTTGAGGAAGGAGATGATACTGAATCCAGTCTTCAACTGTTGGACGGCATCAGCGTTGAGGGAAGGGATGAAGTGGACAATACAGCACCCTGTTCCACTTTGTTTTGCATGTGCTCCCAGTCTTGACGCCACCCTTCTCACGAAGGGGCTTGATCTGAGAGGCTGCGTCATTGAAGATGTGGTCCTTGAACATAGAGTTGGAGGTCATTTTGTCCCTATGCTCCAAAAGAAAATCTAAAAAGGCCACTTCATCCTTAGTTGTCCATGTGGCATTACCATCTGCTTGACTTTCTCCCACAGAAGAATCAGAGGCTGAGCGGGTCTGCATGTATGATGGGGGTACCAAACAAAGGAGGTATGGAGGGAGGAGGGGATTAAAAAAAGAAGGCAAGAGAAAAATGCATGCCACGCATACATGGAAAAAGATGACAGAGGGAAAGTCCCGAACAAAGCCAAGTACCGACTCCCAAGTCAACTCCGAGTATGCAGACATCTAACTTCACACACACAAATATGCAATCACAACAAGCGAATTTGCAAATCTGGTGGGAAAGAGCTCATAATTATAATTAAAGAAATTATAATTAAAGAATTATAATTAAAGAAACTTGTTTTAGTTAATCAAGTTATCATTCATCATGCCTGTGACTCCTGTCACCCCTGGAAAATACTGAAATCCAAGTTCAAGTTCAAGATTCAAGAATTCTCGGTTGGTAAATGGGGCCTTAAACTTGAATGTGGATTTCAGGAATTTCTGGGCATGACAGGAATGATAGGTGTGATGTAAGTGACATAATAAACTAATATGAGTCTATTTCAAATATGAGTTATTCTTTGGTGTGATTTGCATTCATGTGTGGGCTTTACATTTGATATGTAAAATCTATTTCTAGCCCCTTCCTTCCACTCCTTCCAAGTGGGGTATTGCAAGCATGTCATTAATGCAGCACATGTGTCACCAATGTGTGGGTGCACCTGTTTGTGCAAATTTTGTATGTGCAGCTCTGGTGTCAGAACTCACTGTTGAACAATTCCAGTTCAACAGTGAGACAGAAGCTCAGAGACAAGTCAACTGAGCTCTAGGATGAAGTTGGTGAAGAGCACAGTCCAAACAAGTAGCAAGTACCAGAGGGGGACCAGCATGGGCTGTGAGAGATGATCACAGAGAGTGAGGGCCAGGATGTACTAGATAGGGTGGTCACAAAGGAGTACCCTTGGTAAAGGAGTGCTGCAAATCAAATGGACAGTCTGAAGACTGTCTGCTGCTTTATTGAGAGCTTATATACTACAAAAGAACTGCCAAGTAGAGAACAAGTCATAACCTTGTTATCAAGCACAATGATAGATGAGTAAGGAGTTGGGAGATGCTTAGTGAGCATGCTCAGTCATGCTCAGTAAGCTGCTGAGTAAGAGGTCCATAATGAGAGAGTAAGGGCCTTTAGTGTCCACATGTTTACTATCTAGTACACGTGCAAGGCATCTGATTCATTTACTGTTAGTTAGTTTAGGGCTGGTCATTTGGGGACTTGTGTTTGACAGGGAAACAGTGTTTCCTATAAGGCCCCTTATAAGGTTCCATTGGAGTCCTTAGAGTTGACCCTAATATCTGTGATACAGTATCATTAGTATTGCCATATAGTTCATTCTAATGTTATTAGAGTTAGTCTGATAATGCATTTTAGGGCCTATAGTATTTTCATTAATGTCCAATGTAAGGCATTTGAGGTCATCCTAAAGGGTCTTTAGGGAGCCTTTAATACTGTCTTTTACTGCTAGCATGATGTCATTTTAATTAGTTGATTGATTGTTATGGTGTTGTGGCCGTAAGAGCGTTAGCTCAAGGTTCAGTGGGGGCCAAGTCCCTGTGACTTGGTTCAAGGGGTTCAGTGGGCCCAGCTCAAGGAGACCGGATCAAAGGTTTAGCGTCTCAAGGCTGAGTCAGATAATGACTCAGTCCGCAGACAGAGTCGATCTCCTGGTTTCACAGAAGAGGAGGACAATGATAGAGCAAGAGAGGAGTGAGAGGGACACAACGGTTCCTCCTAGTGTGTTGATGTCAAGCAAGGTAAGAGCCAGCACAAACAAGTTGTGATTTGAGAGGATACAGGGCAAAGGGATGCAACAGGAAATGGGACAAAGCTAAGCTTGGGGCATTCCCCAGCTTTTACAGGCGCTTAAATACTGTATGTAGCGAGGCTGTACAGTACCATAAGCAGAACAATAGAAAAAGATGAGTCAATAGCAAAAGTAACTCGACAATGGGTGAAACACAATAAGTGAAACACAATAAGCGACCATCAGCATCAAGGGAGAAATGGTAACTGAGGGAACAAGGGTGACAAGAGAGAACAACAATGAAAGAGATTATGGACGAACTGACAGGGGGGTAGATCACAACATTGATTGATTGATTGATTGATTGATTGATTGATTGATTGATTGATTGATTGATTGAATGATTGATTGATGATGATACAAATTTCAATTTCATGCCTACAGCATGGCTTGCAAGCTGCTACTTCTCATGTATTATATATATCAGTATATATAATAAATAATATATCTTGTGTATAAGATATTATCTATTTTTTTTTACATATTCGCTTCCAGTCGTATGAGTAAGCTCTACAATTTCATTGCAGCGATGTGTCTTCTATTACTGTATTGCCATTTTCAGCACACTTGGTGGAGCTTGAATTCCACCCAAATCGGCGCAGAACCCCCTCAAACATGTGGGATAAATATCTCCCTCAAAACAGCTTCAACTCATATGAGAATTATTGTCCCTGAATCGCCTGAATGAGGGCTAGGCAGCCCCATTGTTTTCATGAGATTTGAGTGAGAATTGGTGGAGCTGGACTCAAGCCACCTCCACATGTGTATTAGATGAATTACAACTCAAAATCATGGTCTATATCTATTATTTTTCCCTCATGTTGTACCCATGGGCTGTCCTGAGGCAGCCCCATAGTGTTTTTGACTCAAGTGTTGTGGTGTGCAACGTTGTTTCCAGTGCAATTGGAGTCACGGCCAGCCACTCATCACCCCTCTCACCTCTCGATTCTGACCATCCTTCTTGTTTTTCACAGACAGAGAGGAGTGGGTTGCAAAGAGGGGTCCTATTCTGAACTCTTTCTACTACAGAGTAGCTAGGGTGTTTTTATATACAGGAGAGAGGTACTAGAGATGAATGGCATGAAAGTGAATCAAGACTGGTTGAGATGGTCGAGGCGGTTCGTGAAAGGCTTGAGACGCGAATGCGTCTAGTGTGCCGAGGCAGTGCATGGCGCACATGGATCGGTGGCGAGGGCTGGGCGATGCGATCGAGGTCTTGATGTCGCATGCGAAGATGGCTTGTGGTGTGCGGTCGGTGGACTGCCTGGAATGAGAGGGAGGTGGCAAGGGATGAAAGGGAGCTGAGGTGTCAGTCTCATGTTGTGTCGTGTCGCATTTTCGCATGTGATTTCGAGGCCAGCCATAATCTTCCTTACACCTCCCAGGGGCTTGAAACTTTGACCGTCCTTGGTCAAGCGTCTGAATGCGAGTGTTTTGAGCCTTTCACGTCTGAATTGAGGCGGCGGTCGTGGCTGCTTGTGCTGCAGAAGATGCGAAGGCGGCGATCGGCGATGGCGATGACGGAAGAGGCAAGGGCAATGGGAAATGGAGGCGATGGAGACGAGGGCGGCGGTGATGAGATGGCGGCTGTGTGGTGGTGGTGTTGTCTTGTGGTGGTGGCGGCATGGTCGTCTCCATTGCAGGTGGTGGCAGCAAGCGTGGATGAGGAGCGAAGGTGTAGGCAGTGAGCGTGAGTTCGTAGATAGAGACGTAGGTGGCGAGGACTCGAGAAAGAGGATGCATGGGGCGGCTTGCATGGGGGTGGGATCTGTCATCTTGCGGCGGCGGTGGCGGGGTTGTCTCCACTGCAGGTGTCGGCAGCAGACGTGGGCAGGAGCACGTGAACGGATGGGGAGGCGATGTGGGAGGCGGCGTGCGGTTTGCTGTTGGCGTCGGCGACTGCTTCTCCTGCGGCGGCGGCTTCTGCTCCTGTTGTGGCATGTTGTGGCTGAGTTCATGGCCAAGGCCTTCTTGGTCTTCTGGGGTGGTGCTGGTGGCGAGGGGTTGTGACAGTGCGGCGGTGCTGGTGTCGCGCAAAACTACTAAAGCGGCGGCTGAGACTGAGAAGACTGAGGCTGAGACTGAGAAGACTGAGGTTGAGACTGAGAAGACTGAGGCTGAGACTGAGAAGGTGGCGGTGGACTGAGCTGGTGTGATGGTGGAGGCGGACGGGGCGGAGGCGACGACTGAGGGCGACGCAGGGGCGACGGCGGCTGTGGCTTGTGAGATGGTGGTGGAGATGGCGGCGTGTGGCGCTAAGATGTCGGTGGCTGAGGCTGAGGCTACGGTGGCAGCTGACGAGACTAAGGCGGCTGGCAAGGCTAAGAGCGCGGTGGCGGCAGTTGACTGATCTGAAGCTGGGGCAATGGAGACGGCTGGCAAAACTAGGGGCAGGGTGGCGGCGGCTGAGACTGAGAAGGCTGAGGCTGAGGGCAGGGTGGAGACGGCGGTGGCTGGCGATGCTGGTGCTATGACGGACTGGGCTGAACTGATGAGTACGGGCAAGGCTAAGATGGAGACTGATGCGAAGTCGGCAGCTGGCACGACTGAGGCTACTGTGGCAACGGACGAGGCGACGGACGAGACTGAGGGCACGGGAGCGGATGAGACAAAGGCGGGGGTGGCAGACGAGGCTGCGAGGGCTGAAGTGGCAGGCGGCACTAAAACGTTGGTGGGCGAGGTTGAGATGGTGGTTGTGCATGGAGCTGAGACAGTGGCCATGGCAGGCGACACTGAGGGCGCGGGAGCTGGTTGGGCTAAGACGGGGACAGCGGCAATAGGCAATGTCACAGCTGAGGCTACGGCGGCAGGGACAGACAAGGTGGCAACGATGGCAAATGCGGGCAATGCTGGGATGGCGAGGGCAGGTGGAGCCGAGGCAATGATGGCTGGCGAGTCAAGGATGGCGGTGGTGAACGAGGTGACAGGAACAGCAGATGAGGTGGGAACCGCAGGGATGATGGGCAAGGCAGGCAAGGCGGAGGTGATGGTGCACAATGTAGGGACGGAGGCTGGAGCAGGCATGGGCGCAGGGTATGTGTATGGTCAGAATGGAGAGGTAAGAGGGGCAATGAGTGGCTGGCCATCACTCCAATCACACTGAAAACAATGTTGCACACCACAACACTTGAGTCAAAAACACTATGGGGCTGCCTCAAGACAGCCCATGGGTACAACATGAGGGAGAAATAATAGATATAGACCATGATTTTGAGTTGTAATTCATCTAATACACATGTGGAGGTGGCTTGAGTCCAGCTCCACCAATTCTCACTCAAATCTCGTGAAAACAATGGGGCTGCCTAGCCCTCATTCAGGCGATTCAGGGACAATAATGTTCATATGAATTGAAGCTGTTTTGAGGTTGAGGGAGATATTCATCCCGCATGTTTGAGGGGGTTTCTGCGCCCGATTTGGGTGGAATTCAAGCTCCGCCAAGTGTGCTGAAAACGGCAATAAATGCTCACCTGATCCATAGCCACAAGCCACTCCACCAGTACTTGATGGAAGAGTTTGTCCAAAAAGGGGACAACCCAGTCAGATGGCTTCTGCTCAATGAGGTCATGATCCAAAGTATGTGTTGCCTCTTCCACAGATGCCTTCTGCTTTTTGACATCCCCAGGAAGCTTTGACACAAAGTTGGCAGTCTTGGCCCAGTTATGATATTTGCCCTGAAGAAAGAAAATAAAAGGTTGCAAAACTGATGTACTGAATGATATGCTTCAAGATGGTGTCACAAAGTTGTGGCTTTGCCAACAAGGCTCTTATATTTATTACCCCTGCACATCTGATCTCAATATATGCTGCAGCACATGGATGCAAGGGCTTACAGGTATAGTTTGCACACACAATACTTTTTTGACTTGCCATTCACATCTTTGGCAACAGCAGTACAAAAGAGATAATCAATGTCCTGATAGTTATCTTCTCAGGTAGATGGATTGTTGTCAAGTGGCTGGATGTCTACATTGATGTGTTGGCATCTGTAGCTTGTGGGTTTCCAAGAGTCTCACCTTTCTTCTTACCTACAACATCAAAAAGTAATCAGTTGATCTCAACAAACTTTTTGATTCAGAAACACAAAATGTACCCTTGCCACATATATTCTGCTCAGTGGCTGTATTGTCTTCTGTTACCAATGTGGCATGCTTGCTCTTCACCTGCATTGCCATGGAATGCTTCCTTTTGGCTATAAAGAATGCATGGCGAGAAGAAAAGCTGGCCAGAAATGGGACATATGTGGCATTGAGTGGTTGACAATTCCATCTTTGGCATCACTCTCATCAACAGAAGAGATGCCACACTTGTTCTGTGGGGCACTGGGTGAGACATTCAGGTCAGTATCCACTGTCAAAGAGGAGGGAGGATTGTTCTTGTTGGCTTGTTGAGAATGGAAATCTTTGACAGCTCTCTGCTGGAAGGAGAGTTGAGGGGCCTTGGCAGTGTCCTTGAGCTTTCCTGTATGATTGGACAAATGTACTGGGCAATGTGCATCCACTTGTCTACTAATGTATCAGTGTAGCATGCCAGGTTGGGGCACATTGAGTTCAGTGGACTTGATCCAAGGGTGGGTATGAGCTGAGAGAACAGAGGGGAGCAAGCACCTTGCACGCAGTTGTTTGGCTTCTTGGCTTTTGCAGGCAGACTAATGTGAGAGGCACAAAAGAGAATCTTCTATTGCTGAAGTCCAAAGAATAGCTAAGAAGTTTATATACAGAGAGGCAAGAGGTATGATGAAAGGGAATCTAGACTGAGTGAGATCAAATTATGATGAAAGAGAGAGAGCATAAGGAATAGCTTGAGATACAAAAGGATGCATGCAAGGGGGCAAGGACAAGTCACATGATTTACCAGGCCAGTGGGTTCACACACCTTACAATCAGGATGGATGGATGATTAAGGAATGTCCTGATATTGTTAGGAATTCAATTCATGTTCATGATTGATTCCTTACCTATGTTTGATTACATTTGCTTACAGATTAGCTGACTCATGCTTGGTTATTGCTTACTGATCAAATGAATGGTGCCTAGTGATTGCTTACTGGATTGATGACAGATACTAGGAAAGGATGACTCATGTGTGAGTCATTACTGATACCTCTCAGTTGGAATCTCTTGTTTTGGATAATAGTGGGGCTCAGCTATGTGCTTCCCGAGTTTCATACAAGTTGGATCAGCTGTTATTGAGATACAGTATAAATACTCTGGGGAATCTAAAGTAGAGCCTTATGCTCAACTTACTTCCTGAATTATTTATCAATTCTCTCCCTCTTTGAAGTCTACTTCTCATAAGCAATAAGAGGACCCTCTCATCTCTTTCATTCACTTTTGCCTGAGATAATATCAATGGCTTCAAAGTCTAGTGCTTGAACTATATCAAGCAACTCTATCGCTAGAGAAGCAATTAAGATTGGTGAATCTTAACATAAGTCAAGCATACTCACCTTTGCACCAAGTAGGAGCAAAATTTGGTTCCAGCCTATGCTGAAGTAGTCATAAGGAAGAACCTGTATTGTACAGGAACTCCTCTAAGACTCCATGTCCTAGAAAATGAGGATATAAAATACAGTCAACTCCATTGGTATTTTTGTGGGGAGCAAGATTGTCCATATCACAATCAATGTTATACCATTTTTCTCTTACATTCACTTCTTACCTTTTGCTATGGACTGCTTGCCTTCATACATCCCTTTACTTACTGGTCTCATGATCTCGTATGTCTTGTGATCCCTTCTCTGTTATCATGTGATCCATACATGTCCAGGTAACACTGGATTGCTGTTACTTTCCCTTTGTTTGGTTCTCTTTCCTTTTATATTTGCTTCTTAGTTTTTGACTGTGCAATGCTGCACACCTAGTGTGCAGCACAGTCACTTGGTTCTGACTCATTCATGGCTTCATTTCTATGACTCCTACTTATTATGACTCTAACTATACTAGTAGCACAGTCAAAGTGCAGCTATTGCTGCACTTCTCCTGTATATATAAGCTTAGTACTTTGTGACCACAGCCCTAAGCTTGGTCTCTTGTAGAATCCAACCTACTCTTGTCCAACATCTTTGCCTTCAACCCACTTCACTCCTAATCCTCAAACCACATCCACATCTCCATCTCACCAACTCTTCACACACACACACACACACACACACACACACACCATCTACTCTACCTATCCCTTCCTCCCCTAAGAGTCTCTCTTCACTCTACTGAGAAGAGCTCTTCTTCTTCAAACCTCTATCTACTCACTTTCTCTTTGCGTTGCTTAGGGTAACAGAGCTCCTAAGCACATATAGCTAGTAGAACCAGCCCTAGTCTATCCCATTATAAACTTACCCTAGCTTCTCAAACAGACCAAGTTGTACTAGGAAGGGTCTATTGGCCATAACCTGTTTAGCATAAAACACCTCAACTGCTGCAGGGATCCTTACTCTTTACAACAGGAACCAGCCCATTCTTCAAACACACCTTTACTATCAAACTCATCTTCAGGCTTGAGAACTGACAGAGCTAGTTACCGTGACAATCAAAGTTGAACAAAACTGGAGTCAGCATCAATTGATACACTGTTCAAAGTAGGAAGCAATGGAAAAGGATACACAAGGTATCAAAGACAAACTAAAGAGGTCCAGGACTTCACTTTGACTGGTGTGAGAGCATGTTGGCACCCCACCATAGACCCCAAAGGAGGTTACTTTGAAGTACAGTTCAATAATGAGATTCACCCAGTTGAATATATCAACAACCAGTGGTACTTCGTTGACTGGGACAAAGACAGGTTCCATGTGCTTGAAGACAACTCTATTATCAACCCAGAGGAATTTGGTCTAGGAACCAAAGAGAAACCCTATTTGGCAGGGTGGCTATTTAGAAGTGAGCCAGAAAAAGACATTTTGATTACCAGTTCTGAAGAACCAAGAAAGAAGACAGAGTCACTGGACAATATGCCAGTAATCAAGAAAAACAAAGAATGAATTGATGAGCACACTGCATGTTTTGCCACAGCAATAGATCTGATCCAGGTGGCATTAGAAATCATGGCTACTGCTACTCAAATAGCAACACAAACTACTCACCCAAGTTCAGGAAATTTATAAGCCACTGTCCATGGAACAATGTTGGTTTGTGTGCTCTCCTTTATAAAAGGAGACAAGGTAGATGGCTGGGTAATACAACAATTGGAAGCCCTAGTACAAAGAGTGCAAGGAGATCATGCAAATCAATTACCTCCCACTCACCTTCAAAACTATGAGGACCTATGGAACCTCTTTTCAACAGACTTCCTAAATCAATGGCATGACAGCACTACCATAGAAGATGCCACAATGAATATCCAGCAACTCACCATGAAAGAAGGAGAGTTAGATGATTTCATTGCTACCTTCAATCAGTATCTACTTGCATCTGGGTGGCCAAGGAACATGCAAGGAACAGTCAAATTGTTCAGGGATGGACTCTGAAGAAACTTACATGCCATGATTCTTTGGAGAAGGCCTCTACCTGCAGCAGGTAATCTTGATGGCTGGCAAACCATAGCAAGGGAAGAAGCTGCAGCCCTAAATGAAATTAAAAATGCCCTAGGGACATCTGGAAACCTAAGCTCTAGGGCACAGAGACTTTGTAACTGGAAAGAGAAAAATGCCAAAAAGGATCCAAATGCTATGGATGTGGATGTAGTAAGAACCACTCAAAGACTGAGTGAAGAAGAAAGAAAGGAGCTACAAGCAGAAGGGAAATGCTTCATGTGCAAGAATGTCAGTCTTACAAGTCATCAATGCCCTCAGAGGAAGAAGAAAGAAGACCTTAAACAAAAAGGAAAGGATGTAAGGGCATGAACAACAGAAGCAGAAGAAGATGAACATACAAAGGAATCCAAAGAGGAAGAACAACCTCCTGCATATGACAACAATAGTATCATGGTGGCAATCAAAGGAATGAAGATGGAAGAAAAGAATGCCTTCTTAGACAGGATAATGGCAGACAAGGATTTTTGATAAGCCCAAGGTCAATGGCCAGACTAAGGGCAGCAGGAACTCACACTGTGTACATTAGGAGAATTGCAACTATGAATGTCCCCTTTTCATTTCACATGGCACAAGGAGTGGCCACTGAAATGGCTTTACTGAAAAGTGGAGCTACAGAAAACTTCCTTGACAAAGAAACCTGGAAAAGATTATGAATAGAAAGACAAGATCTCCAAGAACCAATGATGGTTTGAAATGTGGATGGAACTGAAAAGAAGAAAGGAGAACTCAAACACTTCTGTTGGCTCAGGGTCCATTACAACAAGAAGAACAAGTTACAAAAGTTTAATATCATGTCTTTGGGTGGAGATTGAGTCATACTAGGATACCCCTTTTTATGGGAATTTGAACCAACCATGGATTGGAAAAAGGGAGAACTCAAGGAAGGTGCCTTACACTTAGAAAGTGCACAAGTCAAGTATCTCAATCTTTATATCAAATCCTTGCAAGTAAAAGCAATTAAGCAATATGGAGAACCAAAAGGAGGTCAAGCCATATATATTTGGAAAACTAGCTGAGCTCAAGAATGGGCTAGAGATCAAAATTTGAAAATGCAAAAATTGTCTGAACAGGACTTTCCCAAAGAATATCAAAGGCATGCTAAAGTCTTTTTGAAGGAAGCCTCAACATGTTTTCCTTCAAGTAGGGAAGAAGACATGAAAATAAACTTGTTTCCTGATGCCCCTAGATCACTGGATTGCAAGTTCTACCTTTGTCTCAGGAAGAAAAGGAATACTTGAGAAAATATCTCAAAGAGGAACTGGACAAAGGATATATCAAACCTGGAGCATCTAATTATGTGTCGCTAGTATTCTTCATTGGCAAGAAAGATAGCAAGGAGAAGAGATTACTTTTGTTTTCACGTGACCTTGCACTTGCCATTTTGGATGTCATTTCAAGTTCAAAGTCAAAACTGCTATATCTCAACAGCTTCTCAACAGATTGCCTTGAAACTTTGACAGTAGAACCTTATATACTGTATCTAGGTGCAGCTAAAATATGGGAGCATAATATTCTGTTCTTGAAATGTCGATTTTCAGGTGCTGACATGGGTGCAAAACTTTGAACTGCTATATCTCAACTGTTTCTCAATCGATTGACTTGAAACTTCGACAATGGGATCTCATGTACAGTATCTAGGTGCAGTCCAAGAGTTGGGGTCTAATTCTTAGTTCTTGAAGTTTCAATTTTTGGGTGTGATCTGAGTGCAAAATTTTGAACTGCCATATCTCAACCGTTTCTCAATATATTGCCTTGAAACTTGGACAGTAGAACCTTATATACTGTGTCTAGGTGCAGCTAAAATATGGGAGCCTAGTGTTCAGTTCCTGAAGTTTCAATTTTTGGGTGCCAATCTGCATGCGAAATTTCGAACTGCCATATCTCAACTATTTCTCAATGGATTGGCTTGAAACTTGGACAGTATCATCTCATGTACTGTATCTAGATACGGCCAAATAATGGGTTTCACTTGTTGAATTTTCACGTTTTGGGGTGCTGACCAACCCCGAGCATGATAGGATATCCCTACACATGACTATTTACAGCTGTAGCGTGCAACCACAGCAAGGAAAATACAGTGAGACAGACGGAAAACATCACTGGCAAGACGATAGCAGGTCTCTGGACTGTAGCACACCAGGTCGGGCACGTGGAGTCCGTGGGGCTTGATCCAAGGGCAGGTAGGAGCAGAAGGGAGCAGGGGAGAGCAAGGTCGTGCCCCGGAATGCAACGCACACGCGTGCGCAAGAGAGGGTGTGTGTGTGTTCTTGAGGGAATGGTTCACACAGGCAGATGAGACGTTTTAATGCAGAGGCAAAAGTGTTGAAACAGATGGGCGCAGGTTATGATAACAACAACAAGATCCTTAAGATCTATCAAAAGATATTTCAGTATTGTGTAAGACAAGACTATAAATCAGTAATACCTATCAAAAGATATCTACAACGTGTGATTAGATGCGATAGACAAGATAGGAAACAGTAAGTACTCACTTCAGTATTGTGTAAGACAAGACTGAAGTGATCTATCGAAATACAACGCTCTTAAGTACTCCAGAGCATCTCTAAGTACACTGCAGGTAGCTACCATCAATAAGAAACAAAGATCATACAAGGATCAGTTGTTAGTAGCTACCGATTGTCATCAATTAACTTATCATTGTAAGTAACGCAGATCTCAGCATATGAGCTGAGCCGGACTGCATGATCCAACGTGTCATGCGTCTAAGCTAAGCCGGTGATGCCTGGTCCGTGTAACCAATGTGTCAACGCGCCTTGGCTGTGATTACATCACAACGTCCCAGGGTAGTGGTAACACACCAAATCACCCAAATCAATGATAATCTCAACAAAAAGCTCCCTCCTATTCGAGACTGTAGCTAGTAGCCTTATTGCCGTTTTCAGTGCACTTGGCGGAGCTTGAATTCCACCCAAATCGGTGCAGAAACCCCCTCAAACATGCGGGATGAATATCTCCCTCAAAACAGCTTAAATTCATATGAAACTTATTGTCCCTAAATCGCCTGAATGAGGGCTAGGCAGCCCCATTGTTTTCATGAGATTTGAGTGAGAATTGGTGGAGCTGGACTCAAGCCACCTCCACATGTGTATTAGATGAATTACAACTCAAAATCATGGTCTATATCCATTATTTTTCCCTCATGTTGTACCCATGGGCTGTCTTGAGGCAGCCCCATAATGTTTTTGACTCAAGTGTTGTGGTGTGCAACATTGTTTTCAGTGTGATTGGAGTGACGGCCAGCCACTCATTGCCCCTCTTACCTCTCCATTCTGACCATACACATACCCTGCGCCCATGCCCACTCCAGCCTCTGTCCCTACATTGTGCACCATTGCCTCTGCCTCGCCTGCCTTGCCCATCATCCCTGCGGTTCCCAACTCGTCCGCCATTCCCGTCACCTCATTCACCGCCGCCATCCTCGACTCGCCAGCCATCATCGCCTCGGCTCCACCTGCCCTCGCCGTCCCAGCATCGCCCGCATTCGCCATCATTGCCACCTTGTCTGTCCCCGCTGCCGTAGCCTCAGCCGTGACATCGCCTATCGCCACTGTCCCCATCTTAGCCCAACCAGCTCCCGTGCCCTCAGTGTCGCCTGCTATGGCCACTGTCTCAGCTCCATGCACAACCACCATCTCAACCTTGCCCACCAACGTTTTAGCGCCACCCACCACTTCAGCCCTCGCAGCCTCGTCTGCCACCCCCGCCTTCGTCTCATCCGCTCCCGCGCCCTCAGTCGTCTCGTCACCCTCAGTCTCGTCCATCGCCTCGTCCGTTGCCACAGTAGCCTCAGTCGTGCCAGCTGCCGACTTCACATCAGTCTCCGTCTTAGCCTCGCCCATACTCGTCAGTTCAGCCCAGTCCGTCATAGCACCAGCATCGCCAGCCACCACCGTCCCCACCCTGCCCTCAGCCTCAGCCTTCTCAGTCTCAGCCGCCGCCACCACGCCCCTAGTTTTGCCAGCCATCTCCATTGCCCCAGCTTCAGATCAGTCAACTGCCACCACCGCGCTCTTAGCCTTGCCAGCCGCCTTAGTCTCATCAGCTGCCACCGTAGCCTCAGCCTCAGCCACCAACGTCTTAGCGCCACACGCCACCGTCTCCACCACCGTCTCACAAGCCACTGCCGCCACGCCCTTGTCAGCCACAGCCGCTGTCGCCCCTGCGTCGCCCTTAGTCGTCACCTCCACCCCGTCCGCCTCCACCATCGCACCAGCTCAGTCTGCCGCCACCTTCTCAGTCTCAGCCTCAGTCTTCTCAGTCTCAGCTGCCGCTTTAGTAGTTTCGCGCGACACCAGCACCGCCGCACCGTCGCAACCCCTTGCCACCAGCACCACCCCAGAAGACCAAGAAGGCCTCAGCCACGAACTTAGCCACAACACACCACAACAGGAGCAGAAGCCTGTACAGGAGAAGCAGTCACTGACACCAACAGCACACCACACACTGCCTCCCACATCACCTCCCCATCCGTTTGCGCACTCTCGCCCATGTCTGCTGCCGACACCTGCAGTGGAGACGACCCCACCACCGCCGCCGCAAGATGACAGATCCCACCCCCGTGCAAGCCGCCCCACGCATCCTCTTTCTTGAGTTTTCACCACCTACGTCTCTATCTATGAACTCACGCTCACTGCCTATGCCTTCGCTCCTCGTCCACACCTGCTGCCACCACCTGCAATGGAGACGACCACGCTGCCACCGCCACAAGACAACACCACCACCACGCAGCCACCATCTCGTCACCACCACCCTCGTCTCCATCGCCTCCGTTTCCCATCACCCTCGCCTCTTCCATCATCGCCATCGCGTCTTCCGCAGCACAAGCAGCCGCGACCGCCACCTCAATTCAGACGTGAAAGGCTCAAAACACTCGCATTCAGACGCTTGACTGAGGACGGTCAAAGTTTCAAACCCCCAGGAGGTGTAAGGAAGATTATGGCTGGCCTCGATATCACATGGGAAAACGCGACACGACACAACATGAGACTGACACCTCAGCTCCCTTTCATCCCTTGCCACCTCCCTCTCATTCCAGGCAGTCCACCGACCGCACACCACAAGCCATCTTGTGTGCAACATCAAGACCTCGATCGCATCGCCCAGCCCTTGCCACCAACCACGCGCGCATGCATGCCTCGGCACACTAGATGTGTTTGCATCTCAAGCCTTTCATGACCGCCTCGACCGTCTCAACCAGTCTTAATTCACTTTCATGCCATTCATCTCTAGTACCTCTCTCCTGTATATAAAAACACCCTAGCTACTCTGTAGTAGAAAGAGTTCAGAATAGGACCCCTCTTTGCAACCCACTCCTCTCTGTCTGTGAAAAACAAGAAGGATGGTCAGAATCGAGAGGTGAGAGGGGTGATGAGTGGCTGGCCACAACTCCAATCGCACTGGAAACAACGTTGCACACCACAACACTTGAGTCAAAAACACTATGGGGCTGCCTCAAGACAGCCCATGGGTACAACATGAGGGAAAAATAATAGATATAGACCATGATTTTGAGTTGTAATTCATCTAATACACATGTGGAGGTGGCTTGAGTCCAGCTCCACCAATTCTCACTCAAATCTCATGAAAACAATGGGGCTGCCTAGCCCTCATTCAGGCGATTCAGGGACAATAATTCTCATATGGATTGAAGCTGTTTTGAGGGAGATATTCATCCCACATGTTTGAGGGGGTTTCTGTGCCAATTTGGGTGGAATTCAAGCTCCGCCAAGTGCGCTGAAAATGGCAATAAATACTGTAGAAGAAAGGTGGGGTGAGAACTAGGTAATCAAAAACATGGATGAGAAGACAATGGCATAAGAATCCTACTGCTCCAACTGCGAGTCCGTGAGCACGGGGCAGTGCGGCGAGGACAACAGGGTGAGGCACTGTGGGCAGCAAGCCCTCGGATCAAGTGGCAATGACGTCTGTGTGTTTGTGATCTGAGTCCGTACGTATACACGTGGCGGGGGCGAGGACGATGCTTGAGAGACAATGACAAAAGGGGCAAGAGTGGGATTGAAAGGGAGTCGACGATGGGCGAGAGCAATATGACAAAAGGGTGGGGAGCATGAAGCAGACAAAGATACTAGTGGCGCAGGGGATGGATGTAGATGAGGGAGTGTGAGGCATAGGTGAAGTTGGAGGCGATTGAGCTGAGGTGTCGTCACTGTTCCTGGGCGTAGAGTGGGCAATGTGAGGGAATGACATTGAGAGGAGCGCGCAAGAGGTAAGTGAAAAGAGGGAAAGGAATGACGATAGTTGGAGGGATGATAGGAGGGGAAGGGAGACGAGAGACAAAGGGAATGGAAGACACATGGGCAAGGGACATGAGGGAGGTGGGGGCAAGTGCAAGTCATGTGAGTTTCCCAGTCAGCGGGCTCAGACACCTTACAGGACTGCTTAGAGGAGGTTTTGCATACCATCAGGGAATTTGAGGATGCAGGGTGCCATGGCATCTGATGGACCCTCCATTTTTTGGATGGTTGATGTCTTGACCTGGGGTCTGGAGAAGGCGACCTCATGCGACTTTGCGGTTTGCTTGCTTCGCCACTCTCCTACAACGGTGGCATAAGAATGAAATAAGCTGAAAGGGTGTTTGCATTGACTTGCCTTGGCAGCCCGTTGAATGGCAACATCAGCCAACCCACACAGTACCTCCCAGGGTGCCACAAGGCCGGAAGCTGGGAGCCCACCACCATCGTCGTCCTCGTCTGACGAGTCCACACTCATTGTAGTTGATATTGGGAAGGGCCTCTTTAGAAGGGCACACTTGGGTTCATGGAGCCAGACAAGTACTGACCTTGCTCGACTCAGCGCAGGTCAATGTGTTGCCCCGGAAGCAAACAGGGTTAAAGGAAAATCTGTCATGGGTGGACATCAGGGAGAATGTCACCAGTCCTCCTGCCAATGCAAGGGGCATGAAGGAATCGAGTGGGGGTGAGAGGGGGGGTTCTGTATCCAAGTTATCAGTGGATGCTTTGCCTTGAGGTCGAGGTTGGAAGGTGGCATGATGATGCACTCTCACGTCTGGCACTGGGACCACCAGCAGCAACAAGCATGGAGCTGTGGCAACTGCTTTTGGGATCAACAGGAGAATGATTTATAACTCGAGTCAGCATGGTTCGCAGCTGTCAGGGAGGGATGGTGAGGATGCACACGTATGATTTGGTGTATGTTTGCCACGTTCCTTGGCTTGAAATCTCCACGGAGGCTCAGGTGAGGTGACATGCTCATTTGGGTGCCTATGGGCGATATTGGAAGGCTCCACAACCTTGTGAGAGTGCAAGCGGAAGAGGTGCAAGCGGAAGATGGTGGTGAGGGGGATGATCATAGTATGGAGGAAGGCCCATGACTGGGGATGAACAAGTTACCTGTGAGATTCATTAACTCAGTAGCGATTGCTAGCACATGCTCTGTCAGAGGATCTAGAGTGGAACCTGTCCATGTTGCGAACAATATTGTTACTGCAAGTAACACATGGCATCTATTAGACCCTCCACATAGAGGCAAAGACAAGAGATATAGTTGCCTACTTCAAGACAAACTGACCGACAAAGTTTGCTGGGCTGATCGGCAATACTCCCTTCTTTGTTTGGTGATACATTGATCGAGGTAAGATGTGGGTTTCATAATAAAAGACAGAGGAGTATCCTTGGATGGCCTTGAGGGAAAGTAGCTGCATGGCGATCCATTGATGCTGTTGCCTGCAGAGGAAACATCATCTGCATGGCACCGTTGTTGACCGGCAAGTCAATTCATGCATTCAAAATCATGACAAAGAGCTGGTTACCCATCCAGATAGAGAAGAGTGGCCCATATATCCTTGACCAGGCTCGTAGAGTGTGCTCAGGATAAGAGCGAAGGAAGTAGTAACGAAGGAGCGGGCTGGGAGGGATCATATGGATATGGCAGGTCTGAAATTTTGCATGCAGATCAGCACCCAAAAATCGAAATTTCAGGAACTGAACATTAAGCTCCCATATTTTAGCTCCACCTAGAAACAGTATATAAGGTTCTACTGTCCAAGTTTCAAGGCAATCTATTGAGAAACGGTCGAGATATGGCAGTTCAAAATTTCGCACTCAGATCACACCCAAAAATCGAAACTTCATTGAAGTTTCAAGTCAACCGATTGAGAAACAGTTGAGATATAGCAGTTCAAAGTTTTGCACCCATGTCAGCACCTGAAAATCGACATTTCAAGAACAGAATATTATGCTCCCATATTTTAGCTGCACCTAGATACAGTATATAAGGCTCTACTGTCAAAGTTTCAAGGCAATCTGTTGAGAAGCTGTTGAGATATACAGTAGCAGTTTTGATTTTGCCCTTGAAATGACATCCAAAAATGGCAAGTGCAAGGTCACATGAAAATGACAGTAATCATCAATTACAGAAGACTAAACCAATGGACCATACCTGACAATGATACTTTGGAAAGTATCCAACAAACAATGGAGCAAGTTCAAAACAATGGCCTTTTTTCCAAATTCAATATTGTCAAAGGGTATAATAATATGAGAATAGCAGAAGAAAATCAATCAAAGGCCACATTTAAGACCCCCATGGGAACTTATATCCCTAAGGTGATGCAATTTGGCCTTAGGAATGCCCCAGCATATTTCTTGCACCCTATGAGAAGAGATCTTAGGCCATTACTCCAAAAGTATCCAGAAAATGTTGCCAATTATCTGGACAACTGGATCATAACAACACCAAAAGGGACTCACAAATTTCACAGGCAAATTCTACACAAGTGTTTTGGACTTAATGGAGCAAAACTCTTATTTCTTGAAGGTATCCAAATGCAAATTTGAGAAAGAAAGGATAGAAATCTTAGGATGGATAGCTGACAAAGGGAGAATACATGTGACATATGTCTATCAAAAATGCTTGTGAGGGGAAATGTAATGAATGGGTCTTTGTGGATCATGAGGAACTCACTTGAGCTGATGGTGGTTTTCAGCTGCCAGGGACATGTGTGGAGGAGTTCAAAAGCACAATATGGTGCATCCTAGGGATGATTTTGATCCCTCAAAATTTCCCACTCCCCTCAGGGGAAAATACATTTCTTTTGCTCCTTTTCAGTTTTGTTTCATTCAGATCAAAATCAAAAAGTCCAAAAATCAAGAACTTTTTCCCTTCATTCCATATTGGCTCCATGTCTCCCATATCCAACACAAATGCAAATGCAGAACTCAATCACATGCATGCACCAAAACTGGAGCAAGTGCATCAGCCAGACAGACAGGGAATGGGTTATTTCTGAGGTTTCTTTACTATATGATTGCATTCTTATTTTAGTTCTGTTTCCAATTCCAAAACTCCTAAAAACATTCTCCTTTTTTATTTCTTAAGTAACATACTTGTAAAAAACATATAAAGTAGCTTGCTTTTGCCTGCAAATGTATCATCATGTGGTCTCTGTTCTCAAAAACACCCCCATGTGCATTCAATACTTTCCCTTCTTGTGCTCTACCACTTCTCCACATCATTACACACATCCCTGACCCTACTCTGTGTCTTCAGCTCACCGGCCCATCTTGCCCACTCGCATGTTACCATCACCTGCCCAATCTTATCACCAGGTTATGGGCCCTGCTGTTGTTGTTGTGCAGCATAGAGTGCAGCTAACAGGCTAAGCAACCCACCTTAGAGGTTGTGCTAAATGCTCAAGTGATATTGGGGTGTAGAGCAATATGTATACTTGTCTACATATCACCAATGATTATGCATTCCTTGCAGAACTCAGTAATGCAGGCATCTCAGCCATCCATAATGCAGAAGGCAATCTGCAATCACTTAAGGAGGTGCAAGTGTGTAAGGACTGGCCAAAATGTAAAGCAGCCATGGACACTGAGATCACAACTTTGGAGTAAACTGTGACTTGGAGTACCATGCCAGGCCCATCCCACAAGAACATAGCAGGCTCAAATGGGTCTCCCATATCAAACACAATGAAACAATTCCATTGACAAGTACAAAGTGTGACTTGTTGCTTGCAGATTCACTCAAACATTCGGGGTCAACTACCTTGACATGTTCTCCCCCATTGCCAAGTTCACAAGTCTTAGGACAATCCTCACCTTGGCAGTGTGCAGCAACTGTGAGATTAACACTTTCAATTTCACAGGAAAGATGACCATGGACCCAGTTAAAGTAAAAGGTATTGCCAAATGGCCCACTCCAACAACATTAAAGGAAGTACGAAGCTTCCTGGGATTCTGCAACTTTTACTGAAACTTTATTCCAAACTTCTCACTAAAAGCACGACCATTAAATGACTTAACAAAAAAGAATAGACAATGGGAATGGACAACAAAAGAAGATTGAGCCTTTCAATCACTGAAAGAAACCTGCATTTCCTACCCAGTACTCCACACCCCAGACTGGACAAAACAATTTACACTTGACACTGATGTGTCTGGATTTGCCATCGGAGCAGTAATTTCTCAAGAATATGAAGAGGGACTTCACCCCATTGCTTTCTACTCAAGAACCCTGCTCAATGCAGAAAGGAATTATGATGCACATGACAAAGAAATGACCGCAGTGATCTTCAGACTAAAAAGTGGATGACCATTCTTCCTTGGAGTGGATATACCCATTAGGATAAGAACCAACCACAAAAATTTGACATACTTCAAAGAACCACAAAATTTAACTGGATGACAAGCTTGATGGATGCAGTACATGCAAGACTTCAACTTCACTATAGAACACATCCCAGGACATACTCACACCATTGCAGATACCCTCTCTCATTGCAAAGACCTGAACAAGAGGGTAGAGGAACAAAAAACCACACTCCTCCCTGCTGAAAAGTTTCTACAAAAAACCTACCTACTGTTACCAAGTGGTTTGGGGTCTGGAAGATGCTGGAACACCTGAGCTATGGATTGCCTCATATCGGTTATGCATGTGTCAGATCTTGACCATTTGTGTCCATTGATATCGCGTTCAGAATGTGTTGATCATATCTTTCTGAAGATGTGTTGAAGAAGCAATGAGTAGCATTGCTTCTGTTCCAGATGTTCCTGTACCACCATGTACATTGCTTCCCTGATTGGGAAAGTACTTATGACACTGAGATTGCTACTAGGGAAGCACTTAATGCTTCCAGCACCGGGATCGTTTACATAGAAGCAACATTGCTTCTATGAGTCACCCTTTTGCTTCTATAGCACCAACCAATACTACAGTAGCACAAACCTTATCCCTGTGGGCTATATAATGCCCCCAGTATGTAGCAGTTGAGCCTTAAGCTCAACTTAGTTTGCCAATCCCAAACAGTTGACTCCTACCCTGTCTGCAGAGCCCCTCTCATCTTATTGCCATACTCCAGAAGGATCTAACACTCCTTCCCCTCCACAAGTATTGCTTGCTTGACTCAAGCATATCTGCATTGGTAGGGCATGTTTATAGACACAACCATTGATCTTATTTAAGGCACTTTGGATCCTTAACACCTACCCAACAAACCTAACAAGCGACGAGAAATTCTCAGACAATTCCACGACACCCCAACTGCAGGACACCCTGGCATTGCCAACACATGGGACCTTGTCAAACAACATTACAAAGGGCCCAGACTATGACAATTCATGGAACAATACATCAAAGGCTGCGCCAAATGTCAAGAATCAAAGACCAATGTACACAGAAAGAAAGCTATGTCATTTCCAATTGACACACACATTGAACAAGGCCCATTCCAATATGTATCAATGGACCTCATCACTGACCTTCCCAAATCAGATGGGTTTCACAGTGTCCTCACCATTGTCAATCAAGGGTGCTCTAAGGCAACTAAATCCATCCCATGCAATAAAACAATTGATGGGACAGACATTGCACATGAATATCTGAAACACCTTGTGCCTTGGTTCGGTATTCTGAAAAGGATCATATCCAACAGAGACCCCAGATTTGTGTCTAACTTCTCAAAAGCAATACGTAAAAATCTAGGCATCAAACAAAATGTGTCCACTGCATTCCACCCCCAATCTGATGGACAGACTGAAAGAATGAACACATGGCTAGAACAATACCTCAGACCCTGGACCACAACTCATCCTCACTCCTGGGCCAAGATGCTCCCATTAGCCAAATATGCCCATAATCCCTTGAAACATGAAGTAACAAAGTGATCGCCTTATGAACTCCTTATGGGATTTAGACCACAAGTGGACATCAGTCTTATAGACAACAATGTACCATCATCTACTGATCACCTCAAGGAACTAGAAGAGGCCAGACTGGATGTGCAACAACTTCTAGAATGAAGACAACAACCCCTGAAACCTGATAGACCAGAAATGAAAGAAGGAACCCTGGTATGGCTAGAAGCAAAGAACCTCAAAACACGAGGGACACACAAGTTGATGCCCAAGTGATATGGACCTTTCCTCATCACAAAGAAGATCTCAAAGGTTGCCTATCAACTTCAACTACCACCATCTATGAAGATACACAACATCTTCCATACCAACTTGCTCCTTCCATATATAGAAATGGAGGAATATGGCACACCCTACACACACCCTCCACCTGTCATTGAAAACAAGGAAGAATATGAAATTGAAGCAATTCTAGACACTAGAAGATTTGGTTGGAAACGT